>JAMKQA010056797.1:0-27466 GCA_024699735.1 Posidonia australis | reverse complement strand
GATTTGCTTCTGGGTTTTCATCTGATCTTCTTCCTTGATGCATTAGGAAGGCACATCTCTGTTTTCAACAGTTTTCCTGCATCTTAGCTTGCATTTAGGCATATAGTAAGCAAGGATGATAAATCGCTCAAGATATTAGATCCCTGATCTTATTATGCAATACTCTTGCATCAACTCTTGGCCCGGCACACGAGCGATATTTCTGAGCATTAGGACACACCCCTACACATCATGCGCTTATACTCTAGACACTACTCATTAGCATGGCATGACATATCGCCCTCGGACGTACAGCAAAAGGCTGAAAAGCCGACATTTCATTTGCAAAAGAGAAATCATTAGAAGACGGATCCGCCGGGCGTGCGAGGGTGCCTAACACCTTCCTCGCACGTAACAGGGATCCTTACCCGCATTTCTGGTTTGCGTAGCCCCTTTTTATTTTGTTTGCATGATTTTTCATGTGTTTTATGGTTTTCCTCGTCTTCCATAATAGACTAGGTGGCGACTCCTGCATCTTTGCATATTTTTTTTCCCCCTTTTCTTTTTACCTTGGCTTTGCCGCTCCCTTGGCACACATACCAGCTACCTATGGGCCACCCCCGTCGGCATGGTTACAGTATGATTTTAATTTTTGCTAAGAGAAGGTTTTCAATTTGTTTATGAAAAATATAGAAGGTTTGAAAAACATCAGATTTTCAAAACAAAGGAAACAACCATGTGTAGTAAGAGTAATCATCAACTATAACAAGATAGAACTTGTAACCAGACATAGATGGGACAAGAGGGGGTCCCCATACATCCATACGAAGAAGAACAAAATGTTGACAAGTAGTAACGACTTATTGGAGAAACTAAAGTTGTGTAGCTTTGCTCATAAGACAAATAAGGCACAAAGATGAATGTTGAGGATGTTTTGTAGGAAGAGAGGAAACAGAGATAACATGACGAAAAATCGACAGAGAGAGGTGACCGAGCCTAGAATGCCAAGTAGAGAGAGACAGACATATTCACCAAGCAGAGCTGAATGAAGGGAAGCAGAAGAACTTGGAACATGGTAAAGTCCATTCGAACTTGGGCCATGGAGCTTGATTGTCTTTGTGAGCTTGTCCTTTATTTGAAAACCATTAGCATCCAAAAGAAAGTACAATAGTTATCTTTGGAAAAATGTTGAATGGAAAGAAGATTTTTAAAAAGAAAGGGAACATGAAGGACATTGTGAAGAGAAAGAGGACCAAAAGGAGTAGAAAGAATAGAGTGACCAACATGAGAGATGGTCAGGAGAGAACCATTACCAATGAGAATAAGGTCATTACCTATATATGTTTGATAATGAGTCATGTTGGAGGTAGTGAGTGTCATATGTTGCGATGCACGAGAGTCCAGACACCATTGTAGCTCACTTGGGTATTGAATGAGAGTTAGTAGACAAAGAGTCAGTGACTAAGTTAACGGAATAGGCATAGTTGTTGCAATCAACATACTAGCAAGCAGTGTACTTGAACTTGTTACATATGTAACAAGCAATAGTGTTGTTGAGATAGGCAAGAGCGGGCAATAGTGGTAGCTTAGCGTTAACGAAAGAGTATTATAAAGGTGTAGCAACAGGGGAGAAGTAGGAATCTTGACAACGAATGGTGTACATCTAGAGTTTTGTTCACAACCATGAGCTCGAAACCTACCATGGCCACGTCCATGAGTCAGGGTAAAAGTGGAGTGGTTAGAGGGAGGTTTGGTTGCAGTAGAGTTGGAAGTGGTACTGGTGCCCATTAAGGCAATACTGTTGAATGAGATAGATGACATCCATTTCATCAATATTTCCTTCTGTAAGAGAAGATCATAAAAGTTATCAAAGGTTGTTATCAAAGGTTGTTGTCAAAGAGACACGCAACGCAAGGTGGTGATGAACTCCTTATAATCGATGCCCAGTTTGTCAACAACAAACTTGATAAGGTCTACGTCACAGATGGGAGATCCGATAGAAACAAGTGAGTCAGCATGAGACTTGGCTAGCAAAAGAGAGTCAATCATTGATTGTTTTGAAGTTTTCTTGGGAGAGTGAAGTTGCTCATGGATAGATCAGGGGTGTATCATGGCGACAGGAGAAAGACATTTCTCTAAAAGAGACCATGCTTCAACAGTGGAGAAGCACAGATGTAACATGGTCTGAATGGTGAATGATACGATTGCTTTAATCCAATTCATGACTAGAAAATCTGCTCGAAGCCAAAGGGAGTAAGCAGGATTGGTAGAGCCATCGTCAAGCTATACTGGAGCTAGTGCACCATCTACAACAACTACGTAAAGGTGCAACACATTTCGAAACTGTGATTGCCAATTGAGAAAAGTGTTGTGTTCCATAGAGTGTGGAAACGATGAGATATATTGAACGATGTGAGAAGAGTAGAGGTGATGAACTAGAGAAGAACAAGAGAGACATTCGATTGTAGTGTTGATAACACAGATGAGGAAGGAGCAAGAAGTGTAGCAGCCATGAGAGAAAAGGACCAAAAAATGCTAATCCATTACCATGTAAGAAAGGGAGAAGAGAGAATGGCAAATGAATTGTGCTCATCCACTCCTATGCTATTTATAAAACTAATGAATACAACTGTGATTGTACAAATACAATATACGTATATTTGGTGATACAAGACTACGTTACATGACCCAGAGCAAAACAGATCAACTAAAAATGGTACAATTTCTTATAGAACACGGTTCATATATACATAATTCAACATATAATCATACACAATCCATGGGTTAAGATGAATTATGTATGACTGCATATAAACAAAATTTTTTACATTTCATAGATTCTTACAGGAATCATCATTTCTGTTAAAAGTAGATTGTCCTGGACCCAGACTCCATGGACGTCCCAACAAGGAGAGACACTCCAGCGTCCAGCCACATCCAACTGCAACTCTACGAGTCATCATGTCCTCAATCGTTTTCTTCTTCTTCTTTTTCCCTTCGTCTCATCAAATGGTTACATTCAGTCTGATTTCGATCTGAACGCAGCCCTCACTTTTGGTTGCTGTAGAGCCTTTTTCTTTTTATCACATGCTTGTTGCAGTATTAGATTTGGTTCCGCTATATATGGTGATCCCTGACTTCATATGGTCCAGAAAACAGTGTAGAGCCAAAGTAACTGTGTGTGTGTGTGTGTGTCCAGCACTCGGCAGAAGGGGGGACAACCATATAATTAGAGGCAGAACAACATGCACTTCACATGACTTGATCTAATTAAAATACATCAATCCCAGATAAATGAAGGAAAGAAGTGCAGTGCAGACTTCACTGTGTGAATGCCACTGATAACAAGTGATTTTCATCTTCTTTTCTTCCAACGACTCCCACCTGGAAGAGACAAAAGTTGAAGCCTGGCTTGTCACAAAATGCCCAAAAACGTCTCACAAATGACTTCTACAACACTATCAAAAAAAAAAAAAAGGGGAGAGAAGAGTTCTAAAACCTTTTCCCCTCACAAGTCCCCACATGATGAAGAACTGTGGCTGATCGAGGAGGACGGGATTCCCTGAGATAAGAGGTCGTGATCAGCTGTTCCTTTCCCCCACCATTTCAATACTAACATTGTCCTTTTCCTTAAATACACCCCAAATAAAAAAAAAATTTGAAACCCTCACAGTCACACTCAGTACGTCCCACTGCTCCAGATTCCATTGGGACACTTCACCCCCCCCCATCTAACTCTTGCTATCTATATTCCCTTTTCTTAGGGCTATGTAGGCACGTACTGAGAATTCACTATTGTATGTTGTTTCTTGGCAATAACAGCAAGGGTGGGTTGTGTATATTGGATTTCCAATGCAGCAAGAAGACATGCATGGATTGGGGCAGCTAATTAATCCTAGGGAACATGTCCGTTATTCTCTTCTTTGGGCTTCACAAACACCTTCATGCTTCTAGGCTAAACAAATATTAAGAACAATGTCCCATGCTTGGTTGCAATAAAATCACTTGTTTTTCTTTTCTACCCTCTCCAGCTTTTGAGATGGAACAAACCGAAACCTGATGTCCCAAATTTCTCACTGTATCCAAGAAATGCAAGGTGAACAGGACCACTGCCAATTGGGTGATGTCAGTATATGTCTTAGAGATGCACTAGCAATTTGCAATTTGGTCCAGTCTCATCTGAGCTGTTTTGACCCCACACTCTGTTCAATATTCCCTTTCATCTATGAAAACTAAATTGATTATATATTTACATCTACAAAAAAAAAGATAGAATGAGTCTAGGAGTTCATTTTATTTAAATTAAACTTCCATATCATTTCCATGATCTACAGTCATATCAAACTTTTAACTATTAGATATCGTCTATTTCGTATGCATGCTAAAAATCAAACGATTTAAAAATTTCGATGATAAGTGTTATAGGTAGATAAAAATTCCTAAATAAAAATAAACCTATGCATCATAAAATTAATATTATATCTTCAAATCCATCCATCACATATGTGAAGCCCAAACAGTGGATTTGATCTACATTCCGCCTAACAGCTACGATTCAAAAATAAAGTCATTTTACAAATTATATGTTAAAAATAAGATATTCATAGTCACAATTTGTGGGTTAACAAGAAATCATTGAATTTGTGCAGAGGTTGAATAACTAAGCTAGAAATATCAAATATTTTGAAAGAAAATATTTGTTAAGAGACAAAACTAATAGATAATTATCAAACATCATATAGGTAATGCTTACAATTCGGTTTGGAACAAACTACTCGATTCAATATTACAATTATTGCATGACATCCTCGTTTGCCATCAACTATGTGTGAGCATAGGCTAGTCCTTACATTCAGCAACCTCATTGGATATCGTTCCCTTGGTGTTTTCATGCCATTTTCTCTGGGAAAAAAAAAATACACGTTGGCACAAATATTTAAGATCTCAAAGATACAACTAGTACGACAAAGTTTTTTCGAGGAAAAATTCCCTCATCTACATCCATGTTATTTTATGTGTCTTTTTTCGTAATTCGTATTAGTCTGTGCCTCAGTGCCTTTCTTTTGTTGGCCATAAGGGAGATAAGAATCTTTTGATCTATTGTTTACTATGAAAGGAGGAATTGATCCTATGAGAACAATAAAGTAATGAACAGATATTCCAACTTTAGACTAACGTTTTGTCCGTATTTACTTTTTAATACTTGGGTTAGTAAGACCTGTCACCTATTTCCAGTGTACGTCTCCACATCTACACTGCTGTTGAATGGAATGGAACCCCACATTTCATTTCTTCACTTACCCACTAGTCGGAAAGAGGACAATGGCTTGTCATCAAATATTCTTCTGTGTGATTTGGATGGAGTAGACAACTTCTACATATATATATATATATATATATATATATATATATATCAAGCTATTGGTATGACTCATTTACAGCTTCATATCCTATTGCTGTTAGGCCGTTTTCCACCTCTTTTTAACGCCAACATGAAGGATACGACCATCACCCTCTTGTAGAAGCATTTGTGTCATCGAACATGACCAACCATCAATAATACAAACCACATGCATTTGTTGTTTAATCAATCTCGATGTGTGCTTTTATCGACAATCTTTTTCCAAACACTTCTTCTCCAACATACAAATCATAATGCATGTCCTATCCTGGATATTATTCTATTATATTGAATTTATATGCACCTGTCACCCTAGTCTTGATCGTGCAAACCACGTCTTTTTCACATCGTGATATCTCCGACTAGAAATATAAATTCCTCACTATAAGAACTTTTTGAGAAATATTTGACAATCTAAATAATTATAGGGTTCATTCTCTGAACCTACTTAGGCTAAATATTATAATAGTTTTTTGAAGGGATAAACATTTATATGGCTGATCTTAAAATTTCTAATTCCAGGGCATCTTAGAATATTACCAACTTATAATGATTCATCACTATAATTTCCTCGCAATCACAGCCAAAATTTATAAATAACACAGGTTACAATAATAACTGGAACCTGCAAAAGGAATACCAAAATGAAACAGGCGGACATGCTTTGTGAGATTTAATAATATGCATCTCGTATTATGTCAAATTAGAATATTAAATCCGAGAAAGTTATGAACAAAAAATCAAGATCCTATAGCTACCAAGAATTCTTCAGCAAACCAACAATAAAGAACTTATAATGGCAGACAGGATGTGGCTTCTCCCTAATTTTTGACATTGACAACAAAGAAATAAATAAATAATGAGAGTTCCACCTAGGCACCTACCTCAAATCATGTTAAAAACAAGTAATTGCAAGTAAACTTTATTCATCTCCGAAAATGAATATTCACAACAGTTGGTTGCATATATGTCTGCTGTATGGAAACCACAAATGGTAAGAATGGGTGGAATAGGAATGAACAAATTCTCTTCTGCCGAGAATCAACACTGCTGGAATCAGAACCTGAGAACAGCAACCTCTAAGTTAATACTCTTCATAGATATGTAAAGAAGAGAAAAGAAACAAAATCATGAGTAGCCATCTCAAGGGTATATTAAGCATATACCTTTTCAAAACAAAAGCAGGATGAAGAACAATATGAAAACTGGTGTGAAGCCAGAGGAAAAGGTAATATTACCATATAAATATTTCTCAATATCTTTGTCCAACATTGAAGTTTTGTCTAGTGTTAGGAACTAAAACAAAACTTATGCAGGATTTCCTGACACTGAAATGCATAACATGACAAATGATTGATGGACTTCAGCATCAACCAAGTACCAACCATATGATTCCGAAATTCTACTTGAACTAAACTATGCTACGAACATGGAAGTAAAACTGCTTGTTGATTTGCCACTAGTGAGGTGGTGTGGGGAATAAACCATTAAACTCAGGATTTGCCACTGGGTGGCATTTGGTATACAAACGACAAAGATCACAAACACTACTCGGTTTATTTTTCATGTGACTATGAGAAGACAAGGGTATGCTTGCTTGGGTGCCAATGAATTCATTAGACACAACAGTGTAGAATCCTTCTCGTGAGCAGAAGCAAAGTAGTCAAGGCAAATAAATTAGAAATACAATGAAAAATAACATATGAAATAACAAACCAAATGAAAGATAATACCGAATAATCGATCAAAAATCATATCAAACATAAAGTATGTTCCTTAATTTTAATGAGAGTACCTGCTTTTATTTTGAATTTTAGAGTATTTGGAGGCCTCCTTGAAATGAATTTGATAGGATGATCGAAGGATTGTCGATGCCTGTCTATAGCACAAATAAGCTGCAATTGCACAAGAAAAAAATACTGATCAGGTATGCCATAGGGCAATACAATGGCAAATGGCCATTTAGTTCTATAAACACCTGATTGGCAGGGCTTTTTGAATTTAACGAACAACTAAAAAGATTGTACATGATGTCATTAACTATAAAAATGTGAACTACATTAAATGTTTATGACACATAAACATGGTACCAAATGTCAACACATGTCGGCAAAATATCTCCGACATGTTGGGTTTTCAATCTCCGGATACGACATCAATATGACAGTTTTGTGAACAAAGGTGATTTTTTTATTACATTTCCACAAACATGATACCGACACACTGAGATTTTTTCGCCACGTGCCTATTTTTCAACTTACCAAAGTTCGACAAGAAGCCTGTATTTAAAACCCATGCACATAAATTACTAAAGCAAAATGCAATTTCTATGCAATGTACTAGTCCTATCACTGGTCTCACTGCTGCTTATACCATACAGCTGAACCAAAGCCCATGCCTGAGGTGAGCAGCAAGTGGGAGTAAATGTATCCTCGTCAAGGACAATTGTAATTTTTCTTATTTTTTTCAAGGACTATTTTTTATGAAAGCCTTGGAAGATTGATTCATTGCTAACACTATCTAAAGATCCTTCTCAATGGAAGTCATTAGATTGTTATTCATCCAATGATATTCCATTCAATTTTGCAATAAATTTAGACTTAGCACATTGCCAGAGTTTACACATATCTTTCACATTAAACTCTTCTGGTACTACATTTAGCGTCCATTGGCTCGTTCATTTTCATTGAGAAATGAGGTGGAAACTACTAGAGTTAAAAGTGGTCAAAGGTCACTTAGGGTGACTTTAAAACAATATTGTTACTAATATAAAAACATGGATACAAATATCGCTACTCCCTCTAAAAAGCATTGATTAATGTACAAACAAGGTAGATTTTTCTGTCTATTCCATAGCTTCACCATCTTTCCTTTCTGGTGGAAATGCAACAAACAAATAAATTCACTGTGGTATGGCATCAAATCAAAAGGAATTCTTAGCTACGGTTTGCTCTTGCCTATACAGAATGCATCGCTTTCAATGGAAAGAAAGGGCTTTAGCAATAAAAGCACTTTTAAACTTATTTATAAATTAAATAGAGAGGGAGTTACACTTGACTTGAAAGTCCATTGCATTTCGGATCAGAGTCCGCAAGATAGAGATAGACATGTAAACTTAATTTAAACGATAAGACAAAAGGAAGCATATGTTGATAATATTTTGTACATTTTTGTGTTTACTCATCTTACACATTTTATCTAAACTATTAATTTGAATGACATATAACATAAGAGTATAAACCATATAAACTAAATTACTACACACCAGAAATATTAACAATAAATAACAAAATGGTTGACCATTAACATAGTTGATTCAAGCATGCATATCCAAGCACTAGTGTTATTAGTTGTGGTTCTAGAAATAAACTCCAAAAGATTAGTAAGGTAATGCTTGACATGTCAACTAAGAGTATCTGAAAATACCCTAAACATCCATGAGGCTCTCTTTTCTGGGTAATAGTTGGATGACCCCACTTTCACTAAAAGAATCGTCAAACTTCAGAAATCCATGAAGATAATTATGACACCTAAACTCCCCCATAATATTGATCAAGGCTTCTAAGATAAAAAAATAAGCATTATGAAAAGGTTTTCAATTTGTATCCAGAAGTCACAGATATGGAAGTGAGCCCACAGATATCCATGCTTCAAGGTAAAAAAAGAGGAACATGTGAAAACTTATCTCACCTTCTCATCATAGCGAAACAGTGATTGATCAAAGTATGGAGAAGGGCTCTGTGACTGACAACTGAAGGGCAAGGATGCCATTATCTTCTTCACGAACTGTGGAACAAATATGATAAAAATATACATAAAGGATATGACTTATGTAGGGACTGGGATAAGGCAGAACCAAGATTCACAATTCTGATGAAAGAAATTATTTTCTTTCAACTACCAACGAGAATCCAAAAGAAAAATATGAACAATCATAATCCTACTTTAATATCTACAAAAAAATAGTCAACCCTTTTTTGTTTTAGTTAAGACTAATCCAGACCTCAATGAGAACTCAAAATAGTCAACCCTTTTTCTTTTGACCACCAATGAGAATCCAAAAGAAAAATATGGACAATCATAATCCTACTTTAATTATTTACAAAAAAATAGTCAACCCTTTTTTGTTTTAGTTGAGACTAATCCAGACCTCAATACGTAGGTAACACAAGTTCAATTTTATCCTCAAAGTAATACTGAACAACCTTGAATAAAATGTGCATATATATTCCACTTTTTTTCCCCATATATATTCCACTTTCTACATGGGGTTCTTGAACTTTATACGATCAACTTATTATTTTGTGCTAGTACAACTTTATAACACTTGCATTTATCCAGAAACTTGCACTAGCATATCCTCTCATTCCAGTTATTTCAGATTTGTCCTACAAAGAATGCCCATCTTAATTGTTGCCGTTGTTCATAATCACTTTAATGAGTTACACGTGTGGACAATAAGAAGGTACATCATGTAGGATGTGGCTACCTGTACAGTAACTAGGCATGGAGAATGAACACACATGGCACAAGATGTGATAATAAAAGGACGCAAATACTGCATCTTTAGAAGATCTTCATAGATGATTTCTCAGAGACCACATAAAACCATCTATATTTTCACAAAAGAAGATAATGATAAATTTTGCTTACACCAGCTAGGGATGATAATTACCTGTGAAGAGCTGTTGGCTTTACTTTTTATGATCTTTAGTTGTTCCAGTGCATGGACATTGTTAGAGTAAGAAGTTATGAAATTTACATGCAATGAATTTCTTGAAGCTGCATGGAAATGATCACAGAACTTCTCAAACAAGAGATAAAGTTCCTCAGAGGAATTCTGCAACAATTAATATATATATATATATATCAGTATGAGAAAGCCTTTAAAATACAAACCAAGTAGATTCTTTGAATGGTATTCATATCCAAATGATATTTTAAACTTATGCCCTGTCAGAACTTCTCTCAAAAATATGGCTCAGTCATCACCATAAAGGTGCATTCATTTTTTTTACAAGAGCGTAACCAAATTCTGCACTTGTATCAATGAATCCAATTCAAAGAATTCGACCACAAAAATCTTGAGTTTAGCACAACTAACTCAGTAATTCTAATCAGAAGACAGAACATAGGTCACAAGCTGTAACATAGTTCTTTAGACTAAACTTGACCATATAATAAGTATCCACTTCATTTTTCAAGGAAATTGCTGCATCCATGTGGTGGGCAGCAGACGCATGTGGATGTGCTGAAGTCATATCTTTGAAAGAAGAAATGACCAGAAGTAGTTTTAATAAATGGAAATCACTGTCTTTCAAAATTCACCAAATATTATTTATTTGCTCATTTGCACAACAAAAAGGGTACCTGATAAAAAGAGATTATCTCGGTCGTTTCCATGTTATACACAGCAAAGAAGGCCCGATGAATGTCAGTATTACGAGAAACCTGAGATTTTCAATAAATTCCCATGCAATTGTGATAAGAAACCATTTTGAATCCCACGTCAAAATTTCATTGATACTACTTTAAAATAGTATGGCACAAATTTGAAACTCAGAAGTCAAAATTTACATCTATCAATGAGAACATTCTTCAATATCTCAAACAACGTTTTGCTAACAGTGTATTTTTTGAGAATTATCCTTTTTGATTATGTAGTATTTAGTGTTCTTTATCGTATTAAGCATTCTTTCATTTTTCTAATTTCTAGTTACAGCTTACTTTGCCTTTTCCATTGGAGGTTAAGGAGAAGGTAAAGGGACGTACAATCTCCACTCCATTTGCCCAATGATACATTAACAGAAAATCTCCAAACAAAATAAATTAATTTGTGCAAATGGCCATATGTATGTGTGACAAGGTGTCTATCCAATCCAAAACCATCTTCCTGACCTACAAATAACAAGCAGAGACTTCCCCCTCCATTTTGCATGCCTTTGTGGTGGTGAAAAAACAAATTACTTGCAAAGAAAACAATGGAATAAATCAGAACTGCAAGTATAAAGCATATGGTGAATTCCGTGCTATCAACGGAAAAAGAATACCAAATTGGGGCACATAAAATCTAGATACAAATAAATAGCAAGGTGAAAGGAAGCGATTTTATCTCATAAAAGGTCAAAGAAATAGACTGTAAATGTGTCACAAAGGTAACAAATGGGTAAATTATTACCCCACCATCTACACTTCCAAACTTGATGAGAAGATGATGCCGATCCAAAAACTGCACCTGTTCAAATTGCAGAACTTATAATTGATGAAAAGCTATTTGCTTCATATGACTGAGCATGGAGTTAACGTAAAAATGAAAGATGCATAGAAGCCAATGTAGTGAAGGAAGAGGAAGAAAAAGATGCCAATGCCAGATAACAAGAATATCATCTTCAAACAAGCAATCCTCATATGTTCTGTTTCTACAATAAATAGAAGAAGACAACTGCAAAACTAGATTGTTGCCTAATCTAATAACAAGAATACCATCATCTTCTTCTTCACAAAAATTTTTTAGCTTATTATTTATTTGAAATCATGGAATTTAAATTCATTTACAGTTCTTAAGCTTAAACGTGTATATTATCTGAAATTGGTTTTAAATTTTTTTTTTTTTTGAAAATAAAACTCAAATTCAATCTATTTGAATCCCTTGACAGTGTTTGCATGTCTTCTAGGCCCTTTCTAAAAGACAAGATAAGAAGAAGGGTATTGGCAGCCTTGACGAGGAAGGTGACAGCTTCTAGGGTGGTCGAGCAACAAAAGGAGCATTGCAGGGACCTCCCAGAGACTGTCACCAAGTGGTGCAGAGGTGGGGAGTGACAACAACAATGAGTTGACATCATGCCAAGAGAAGGGAAAGGTCTTGAAGAAAGAGGAGCAAAAAAGGAGAAAAGTGGGTGAGTTGGTGGGATTCACAAGGTTCAGGATGATGACGGAAGAGGGTGTAAAATTAATTATTCTCTAAGATGGAATAGACGCCATTGAGGATCAATTATGAATGACATTGGAAAGTAAAATCTGAATGTACGGGGAAACCATACTAAAGATAGTATTAACACGTCTTTTAAATGTTAAATCATCAAGAAATATAACAATAATAGATAAAGAAATCCCTAACAACTCTCCAATTTAGATAGGACTGACTTATCTTCTATAAGTAAAATCGTAATAACATTATTGGTGTGATCAAACCACCATGACTTTCATTTCTCTGTTATGGGATTGGGGCTTGCATATATTTATGAAAGAGATTTCAAGCATTTTTCATTGCATGCATACACCTTTTTAATAAAAATTGCATTCCATCAGTCAAAGAAAAATTAATTTACCATTAAACATGATATGAAAAAATATCAGCTAAATTAAAGAGCAGAAGATGCCTACCTTCCACATTATCAAGTCAACATAATCTTGAAAGTGAAAGTAGAATTTCTTCTTCAAGCAAGGAACCCTCTGACAAAAATTAGATGTTGACAAAAGATGTCAGAATTAGATACATAGGTTTAAACAATTGAACTGTTGTCACCTAAGGAAACTACCAAGTGAATAATTTATGATCATGTTAAGTTTAATATATGTTGAAGTATCATGAAAAGAAAAAATAATAGCATATATTTGAACCAAATATCGTTTCAGCAGAATGAAAGTATGTTCTTGTAAGTTTTGAGACTCTGCCAAATAAATAGAAAATACATAACAGGGTACGTTTGGACCAAGTATCACAATGAGCATAGAACCCTTCACCCATTCTAACAGTCGAAAAAACTTATAATGGATATGCAGAAAGTTTAGTCATAAGGCTACTCTAGCATGAAAGAAATGGGTTTTACATCCTGACTCAAAAGGCATACATGCATTAGATAGCTGCTTAAAAAGAATTAGTACAAAACAACCATGCCTTAATCCCACTGTGGGATCGGCAACATGAATCATTGCTTTCCATTTATTTCCATCAAGCGCTACATCCTCTGTTAGGTTTTGTATGCTTATATCCCTTTTCACTATTTCTAACCATGTAATTTTAGGTTTTCCTTTACCTCTTTTAACTAATTAGCTCCATCAAAATTAATTGGTTATTCCTTCCTTCTTCCTTACAGGTGCACCTAAAGGTCTTCTTGAATATGACCAACACATCTAGGGCAATTCCATCCTGAACCAACCCTCATGCACAGGCCTAGTGCAAGTCCAAGAGTCAGGCAATTGCAAACAAACACATGTGCATCCAAGAACAAAGGAACAACACACATGAGCACCCAGGACAGCACACCAATGTGTTAAGGAGCACGTGTGAGAACAGTAGGCCATCCAAAGTGCCCTGGCTCCACACTCTTCTCATGCACTTCCAACAGGCATTCTGCTCCTCCATGCTTTCAGTGTTGGCTAGTAGACGTGCTCTCGCTCTCTATTGATTGTGGTCATGGTCCAGGGATTCTTATTCCTAGATGCATGTCATGTGCTACAAGAAGAAAACTACTGGTCCTAGTCATTGTTCTCTCCTCACTACTTCACTACCTTGAACAGAATGTGGGAGGCACCGAGCATCTATTAGCCACTGTCTACAATGTTCAAAGGCAGAAGACACAATGTGAGGGATTTCAAATTGCCAATTTCCCATCTGATTTCTTGATAAAATGCATGTTCATGGCTAACTGCTTGCTGGCACTGCCTCTATATGGCGTGTATCTCCTGTTGTTGGAATGTGTTTCTTGCTATCTCAAGTACTACTAATACCTCACTTCACCATAGTTTCTGCACAAAGTCATGGTCTGGGAGAACATGGAGGAGGTAGAGGATGTGGTTGCTTGTTCATGTATAAGCTATGGTTGAACAAATCACCCCTTCAAGAAGCATCAGGATGAGTTTAGGGGACAGAGCTCCTCCTTCTGCCTCTGTTGCTACCATGGTTTTAAATGCCATTTTCTTGTTGGACTTCGTTAAGTTGAAAAACAGATACATGCTAGTAAAATATCGGTGTGTCAGAAGCATGTTGATGTAAATGCAGTAAAAAAAATCACCATTGTTCACAAAATTGTCAAGTCATTATTGTGTCGGGAGATTGAAAACCCAATGCATGTCGGAGAAATTTCGTCGACATGTGTTAACATTTGGTACCATGGTTGCTTTTGTAGTGACTAAGTTTCCCACAACAAAATTTCCTTTTCCTTGGATATCACCTTCTTTGAGAGTAATCCTATTTTCTATATAGTGATTGGTCTTAGCGCAAGTTATTGCCGCCGCCGCGGAACCCCCTCCACCAGATATGAAGTCATTAGTCAACCTGTGGTTCTTGACACCTCTTGAGCTCCTCCTATTGAAAAGTTCTCTATTGCTCTTCAGAAAGGTGTATATTTCATCTACCAGGCATCTCATTGCTCAAGTAGTCACTTTCATCATCTTGACCATTCCTTTTGCCCGATTGCTTTGTCCATCATCTTGTGCAAAAACAACTTATGGAGGAGGAAATGCCTACACTTACTGAGTTATTTTTAGAGGCATGTGAGATCTTGTTACTATGTTTTATTAGATGTGGTCGTCTATCGTTGGGTACTTACTGTGAAATCACAACCAGGTGAACTTATGTTCAAAACATGACTAATAAGTTATGACCAAGGTGTTTACTTCGAGACTTTCTCTCTTGCTGCTTGTCTTAATTGTTTTGTTGTGAGTTGTGCACAACACCGCCCCCTGATGTGAAGAACATACTTATTAAGGTGAGCCTAGGCATCTAGGCATTAAGAAGGGGCTGGGCGTTTACACACCCAGTTTTTTTAAGCAGATCTGGCATCGGATCCAGCAGGGATCCGTGTGTTTTTAAGGGTTTAGATCGCCAGAATACCCGAAACAGTCCCCTTCCCTTTGTAAAACAGGTGGTTGCTGCTGAGACTCTTCTCCTCCACCTCTCCTCCGACAACCTGTTCCTACCAGTCCAGGAACTTCTCCAACATGTTTTCCGACGACTTCACATCTCCTCCTCTCTTCCTAATTACAAGGTAAACTTCATTCATGTTCTTCACATTTTCATTCATGCTACAAGGTTAGCTTCAGTCCCCATGGAAATCTTTAAAGAAGAACAAGACGATTTTGTCAAGGATGAAGAGGAAAAAGAGGACAAGTGTCTTGAATTTGAGGACGAATTTAATGAAGGAATGGAGGATGAAGGAAGTGAACGAGGCATTATTTTAGTTATTGACATTGACTCTTTCGATGATTTGTTATCTTTTATTTGGATCATTGGATGTTTATGTTCTTCACTTACTATCTTTCATTTAGAACTTAAGATGACATTATCTTTTATATTTAGATGTTGGTTAGTTTTTCTTATTATATTGTTAATGTTTTAATGATCTTTTATTTATTTCTTACTTTCTTAAGGTGTATTACAGTACTAATTAGAGATTATTATTGTCTGAAATTGATTATATATCATTTAATTATATGTATATACAATATTCCTTTTTTTTTGTTTTTTGTTATTAAAAAATGACTCCTAGGCAACCTAGGCACCCCTGGCCAATGCCAGAATGCCTTGATCCTTGAGAGGTATGGCCAAGAACACTTTCTTGTATCCTGATCTTGATGGAAAAATCCACATGTAGCAGCTACTCAATTCTATTGCTCAAGGGAGACAAAAGTGTGCACACTCCAAAAAGTTATTTATGACTTAAAGCAAAGCCTCATGCATGGCTTGACAAATTAAGTTAGGCAGTCACAAATTTTCGCTTTCAAAAAAGTCATGATCACTCAATGTTTGTGCAAAAAATCTATGCACCTCTTGTTATCCTTCCTTACTATGTTGCTTATATATTGATCTGTGGTAGTGATTCTCAAAGTATTAAAGATACCTAGTGATACATGAACAAATTGTTTGTCAGAATTCAAAAGGATACAAGACAGATAAGGTACTTTCAGGAATTGAGGTGCAATATAGTAAATGAAGGGTTTTACATTTTCAAAGAAAGTATGCTACATGTATTCTTTGGAGGACTAGACAACTAGGTGTCAAAGTTGTAGCCAACCTAGGTTTAAAGCAATGAAAGTAAGAGGAGTTTGAAGACAATATTAGATACAGGTGTCCAGTTAAGAAGTCAATCCAGCTTATGGTAACCCATCCCAACATTACTTTTATTAGGAGAGCTGTTAGCCAACTCGTGGGAAATCCTAGGAAGGGTAATTGGAAGTTGCTCTTTGAATCTTGAGATATATAGAAGGGTCACTTTCAAAGGACTTCATTGCAGTTGTCAAGGTCACTTAAATGTCATTGCCTACTCTGTAGGTGCCCAAAGAGATAGGAGGTCCACATAAGGTTAATGCACTTATGTCAAGGTACTTCAATGATATGGACGAGTAAGAAGCAAGCACTTGATTCTAAAACTAGTAGAATGCGAGTATAGAGTCATGGCCATGGCCATATGCTTCTGAGCGAATGCGGGTAAAGTCCATGTTGGCTGATTTAGGCTAGAGGTTACCAACTGAGTAGCTATAGATTATGATTATCAAGCTACTATCATTGCAAGTATTCAGGTTTCCCACGAGAGGACCAAGAACAGTGCAGTCGATTGTCACTTTGTTAGAGAGGCTCTAACGAGCAAGAAAATCTACACCCATTTACTTTGTTTGTCGGTCAAAGAGAATCAAACTAGTACACTACTGATGTTTTTACTAATCCTGAGAGCAAAGGTTTTTCTACTCTTTGTGAAAATTGAACATGATTAATATGTATGCTCCAACTTATGACGGAGTACTAGAATAGAGTTAGGATTATAAGGATAACTTACTATCATATTTTTCCTAGTATATCTATGTCCTAGATGGATTATAACTCTTTTATCCTAGATAGTTTATGGTTCCTATTTGTACGCTACCCTCATTATATATAAGAAACTGGATTCATCGACAATGCATATTCTATTCTTTTCCAATTCTACAGCAATGTCATAAGTTAAAAACATGTATGCATATTTGAGAGGCCTAATTAGAAGAATATTGCTAGCTTAAAAAATAAATATTTCTGCCATAAGCATTTCAAAAATATGTGCCTTATTTGTACCCTTAAAACTAAAATGTAGTAGTTGTAAGGAACATAGTTCCAAATTTTGACACATATTGTGAAATTTTGCCGATACGTGTCGGGTCTGCAAGTTACAGAAACGAAATACATATGTATCTAGAGAAATACACAAATTCAGCGGAAATTTCATATATCTATGGTACTTTCGACCAGTCGTGTCAAAACAGTATATTTTTTGTACTTGACTCAACCATGTTGAATAGAAACGGAAGTATAAAGGTCAATACTCTCGACTTTTTCTCAGATCTGCTCTTTCCTCCTCCTTGGGTGCTCTCCCATTCTCCGGATGCTCTCTGGGTCCTCCTTCGCTGCTGCTGTTGCCATGCTATCCTTCGCTGCTGCCGTGCTCTTCTCTGATTATTGCTGCTGTCGTCTTCTTCTCTGACTATTGTTGCTGCCATCCTCTTCTCTGACTGCTATCCTTCGCTGCTGCTGTGCTCTTCTCTGATTATTGCTGCTGTCGTCTTCTCTGACTATTGTTGCTGCCATCCTCTTCTCTGACTGCTCCTCAGGTGTTCTTCTCTAGGTTGCTGCTCCTCCTCTAGTGTTCCTTCTCCAGTGAACCTCCTCCTCCTCTAGTGGTGCTATTTGAGGTTTTTATTTTGTAAGGTTTTTGATCTAATAAGATACATTAAGATCTATAAAGACACATTAAGATCTACAAAACACATTAAGACCTATGAGAATACATTATCAAACCAATGGGATTCCTCGTACAATAGCCACACGAATAATATCTAGATATATTGTTGAATACAAACACCTATGTGCTACGGAGAAAACAACAAATATTCCTACTGCACAACAAGATTTCGATGTAGCTACGCATTCTGCTTGGTATTAAGCGTATACAAGGTAAATGTTTTGGGAACTCTTATTTTAAACATATAATAAACATTTTTAGGTATGATTCATACTTCAGGACATTTGTATTAAATGTTTATAACATTTTTGATATGATATATGCTTAGAAAGTGAATCTAAGTGGTTTTAGATGTACATCGTTGCTTATTTTAACTTATCCTAGAATTTCAAATTGAAATTCAAAATTTTTTGACCATTTCCATGAACTTTCATAAATTTACAGCTTTTCCACTGAAATTTCCACCAAAGGCCGATGCATTTTTTATTTTCATCGGACCGAAGTCCAAAACAAAATCGAAATTTAGAACCTCGGTAAGGAAAGAAGTATGACCTAAATAAAAGTGATAAGAAGCTTTCAACTACAAAACAGAAGCTAATTATTTAATCTATGCTACACACTGACATCATCCCTCTAGAAATAAAAGGTTTTCAAAGTTCTTAACAACAAATCGCAGCCATAAGTACATTTACATGATCCATAGTCCACACCTACCGGTATCTTGTACCTTTGGAGTGTGGTTTGTGTCATTAGGTTTATCAGCATACTTTGACCCATATAGAGGTGGCCCGGGCCCGACACGGCCCGGGCCCAAAAAAAAATGCCACAGGCCGGGCCGAGCGGTCCAGGCCCGCGAAGGCCCGTTTACTAGGCGCAATTTGGCCTGTGAAATCAGCATGGGCAAAGCTGAGCCGGCCCGTCAGTAAAAATTAAAAAAAAATATGGGACGCACATACCTGGCGCACCATTCTGTAACGACTATAAAGCCGTTGGCAACAGGCAACGGCTAAATAATGTAGCCGTTTTCAACGGCTATTTAGCTGTTGCATTATTTTTATTTTTATTTTTTTAATCTCAACAACTATCACTCCATTTATCCTATAAATACTCTCCTCTCAACTTCAATAGGCAGAACAGACTCCCCAAATGAATAATTTTTAATGTACAAATTTTAAAAAAAAATGTAAAACAAATGATGTAAATATCTTTTTGTATTTTTTATGTAAAAAAATTGTTGTATTTCAAATATTTTTTATTAATAAAAAAAAATTCAGTTTAGGCCCAATGGCCCGGCCCGGCCCGGCCCACATACGGGCCATAGGCCGTGCCGAGCCCATGGTCTGCAGGAACCGGCCCGGTCAAGCCCAGTCCAGGCCCAGGCGGGCTGAGCTTTTCTTAGGCCAGACCGGCCTGACCCATTTTCCAACTCTAGACCCATACAACAACACTTGTGGGATCAAGATTCGGTAGCAACAATCTTTTCCTAAAAGTTCAGGTGCATACACCTTTTGCCAACTCCCGATCATGCAAGCTTGAGTCATTCCTTATTCTTTTAACTCTAGCTATGAGTGACCATGTTCTTTTGATTAAAAAAAAACCAGCAACCCCAGTGCACGAGGCTCCCACCAATGAAGTGAAAATGTTCTTTTGATGTTGTGAAGTTTATACCCATATGCAATATATATCAAAGCTACAGCCACTAATACATGGCCACAAGTTAAACCACACAAACTAATAGAAATATTGAATAACAAAATGTGAGTCATTAAACTCAGAAATATTTTTGCTTCATATTAGATTCACGCATTGCTACTGCATAACAAAAAGTGTATGCTCTCTATACCATATATATTCCCAAAAAAAAACGATATAGTTTGCATGGAACAAATTTAGTCTGCAGCTAATGAATTTGAAAAATGAAAACACCTTCAACGTGTCTATAACATGGAACAAATATAGATTGCAGCTAATAAAATTGATATATGATCAAGCTTTGGCCAGCACTAAAGAAAGATGACACAAGTTCGCTCAATTGCTTTTCCATATAAATTGATACTAAAAAACAGCTCAATGATTTTGAGAGATACCCGGGAATGATCTGCTTCTTCATTCCATATTCCCTGAAAAATAAATGAAAGCAATCTTTGTTTGATTCCACTTAGAAAAGAACTCCCTTCCATGTCATCTTGGTGTTGGACACCATTTTCAACAGGATGGGAGGAAGAAACATCAGATTTGCCTCTTTCTGCTGCTATGCACTGAAAAACAAATATGTGAAATCATAAATATGCACCAATATGTCCGTATAATGGTAAATATATATATACACTATAACTTAAACATTGATACCATTTGTTTGAAGGGATTTGGAATGGTGATCGCTAATGCAACTTCTTTTTTTTGAGTGGTTTATTGAAGGAAATACAAACAAGGGAGGCTTATCAAGAGGAGAAGCCAAAGAAGCAATAAGGAACAGACAAAGGAAACACTTCCAATTGCCTTTCAGAACATGTTTATGATACAACACTATATTCTATTTTAAAAAAAATTTGCTCTGAGATGTTCATAATTCTCGTAGACTTTAGAATACTTCTACATTACACTTCCAATTGCCTTTCAGGCTTCAACACCTTCCAAGGGTCAGCAAATTGCAGTTGGTGAGAGTTCATGGGATTGAATACAGATACATTCATTACGTTAAACAACATATTTGCATTTTCACCTTTTTTGTGATATAAATATCAACTCTATCCGATATGCATGTATGATATCAATATTTATGGAATTTTGGATGTTGTCATTGTTCGATATTTATGTGTTAAATTTTATCTCAAAATATATATACCTACTGGCATGCCATCCACATTTCGTATTTTACTTTTATGAGTACCGCATCTGTGTAAGCATGGTTATTACAATCCCAATCCAGATATTAGGATCCTATGATCCACAATCCAATATGATGAAAACGATCAAACTTGCTAGATAGAATCCTGATACAGTGGGATCACACATAATTTATATTAGAATCGCGTAGAATCCCGTTAATTCTGATCCTTATTAACATCTGGATTTTTTATAATGATCCTGCAGAACCCAGATACCACTAAAATAACAACTGCTTTCAATCAATTTATCATTGCAAGTGGTACTAGTTGTCTCCTCTAAAATGGAGAACAACTTTTTGGTTTTCCAACAAGCTACATGTAAAAGAAAACCATAGAACTTGTGAATCCAACCACCACGAAATCATGGTTATGTTCTTATTCTCCTCTTACACTTCTAAATGAAATTATTCGATGTAGGTTCTAGTAATGACTTGGAAGTCTTGAACTTTGTTTGAACTTTGAAGGATGTTAATATTATTAAATTTTAAGCTTAGTAATATAAATTGAGTGCTTTCACATTTTGACATTTCTTGTGATTGTGAAGTACGTTTGTAATTTGAAAGAACATAATAACACAATACTAAATGATAGAATTAGACATGGAAAACGGACCGACCCAGGCCCGCTTGGCCCAGCCCAGGCTCGGAAAAATCACTCGCCGACCGGGCCAGACAAGCCGACCCGCCTAGGCCCGCCGGATAGGCCCATTTCGGCCCGTGGGAACTGGCCAGGCTGGGCCGGGCCGGCCCTCGCTGTGCGCGGAAAATGGCAGCCGGCCCGGCCCGAGCCCGACCAGGCCGCCTGTTTCATGGGCCGGGCCGACCCGGCCCGGCCCGAATTCCATGTCTAGATAGAATCCTACAATCCTCAATCTGATCCTATGACCCATATTTCATAGCCAGAAAAACCACTCAAGCAAAAACAAATCCAGTGAAAGTACTTGGATTGGATTCAGTTAGAAAGGTTTTTGCCACATTATTTCCATTCCTAGGTAATTTATCAAGAATGTCGTCTTAAAAGGTAATGAGCTTATCAAGTCACTGCAATTTGCAATATATTATTACCATCATACGTATGAATTGTTCTTAAAATGTCTGAAAGACAAGCTAATCACATGTAACATGAAGCACACATGAGTTTGTTATTTATCCTCAAGGTGTTTCCACTGATGTAGTTTAATAATTTAATATTATGAAATAGAATCTTTTCATGGTATTGATTGCTCCTCACAGAACAGGCAGCATTTGTTGCTCAAGTAGCTGCCACCACTCCACATGAAGCTAGATAAATATGAAAGGTTATGGGCTTTGAGGTATTTTAATTGTAAAGTCATGTCGTACAGCTCATTTTCCCTTCGCATGCCTGTTTCCTATTTCCATATAGTAAAAGGAAGAAAACTCTCAAGAACAACAAAAGGAGAAAGAACTGAATGACAACTTTGCGGTAACCAGATGAAATGCTTGATATGACTTTATAGTGCTATCATATATTAAGGCACATGATTGACACCAACTCGCAGATGTTGCTTCAAGTTGCATATAGAAGGAAGTTGAAGCAATGTAGAAGTTATCTAGCCTCCTCTGTATTTGGCAGCCAAGTAGAATAGGGGAATGCATGTGTGGAATCCATATAAACCTATCTTCAAGGGATGTTTGAGCTTCAGCTTCCAGTTTTACTAATGGCTTTAAAATTACTTGTGGCTTTTTTTTAGCGGAGTGCTAGTGCCTATAGGATTAAAAGTACCGGCTTGAAAGCTTAAGGGGTTCCTCCCAAAGGATGGTAATGTCCTAGTGATTCCATATAGAGTGTAACTCATCCCCTTTTCTGATAGGGCCTGACCCTATTTATGTTAATGGAGGTCCTAAATCTAAGCCATTGTTTTTAGATATTAAGGTTCCAATTAAGTTTCATTTTTTATTATTGTTTAATAATTTTTTGAATAGATGGTGGTTTCTACTCCTTAGTTGACGGTTATTACAATCAATTAGTTATAGCATTAAAGATCTCATGGATTTGATTCACATTAATAGAGATTAATTATTTGGAATCTTTTTAAATATGGACGGCTATGTGGCAGTCATATTAGGAAGGATAGAATCATATGTAGTTTTCATATATTAATTTCAAATTTTAAAATTCAAAAAGACAAAAACAATAACAAAAGTAGTTACTATATTAGATATTTTTCTAATAGCAAGTGGATATGATCTATCGACAAATGGAGTTTTTTTTGCAATAGATAATAGTTTGTTGTTGAGAAAAAAAATTGTATAAGACGTAATCAAGTTCTATTGTTGCTTTCGTCAATAATACTAAACCAATTGCATGTTATCAATCGGTTGAAGTCGGACAAAAAAATGGTTTTCCTATCTTTTGGTGTTTAATGATTAAGTATTTAATGATTTTTAATGTTCCACGTCATTTGTTCTTTTATTGATGTGTATAATTTTAAATTACGTATTTTACTGATTTTAATACATGATGTTGTGACATTTGAGTAATAATACGAAATAATCTTTATTTCAATAACTACTAAAAATAATAGAGAATAATGTTTATTTATTTTGACAAACTGTCTTATATTTTCTACTAAAAATAACATTTATTTTAGTCACTACTGATGTTTTATAGTTGCTAATCATTGATGAGTGTCGTCATTTTCCCTTTCTCAAACTCCTTATCTGAGAAGAAGGTGAATCACATCCATCCTTTGAAATAATGTTTATTTTAATAACCACTGAAAATATAAGAGAAAAATATTTATTTAGTTAAGCAAACTCTCTCATATTTTCTATTTAAAATAATATTTATTTTAGTAACTACTTATGTTTTATAATTGTTGATCTTTAATGGGTGTCGCCATTTTCCTTTTTGAGCTCCTTATGTAAGAAGGTAGATCACTTCCATTGAAGACATCACAACATTGTTTTCCTCAAAAAATAATAGAAAATAAAATATATGTATTACTGATTTTGATTTTCATCTAACAAAGCATAAAACGAAAGAATGATCACTGCTTCAATGTCGTGACGTTGTATGACTAGTGTCACGCAGTACTGCACCGTCACCATGTTGATGTGCCATGATGCCTTCATTTCCCTTTTTCTCGTTAGAGGAAGTACCTTCCACGATTTGCTCTCTTTTCATGGAGAGGAGTTTAAAGGAAGTAAGAGGAGGGAGAACAATGGAATGGAGGAAAGTAGTTGGCACCAATCCTCTTTGACAAAGATCTCATTGTGCCGTGAATGGTCTCACCATGCCGAAGATGATGTGTAGATGGCGTCATTGTTGTGGACAGTAGGGAAAGGAGGAAGATCGAAGGAGAAGAGAATGCAAAAGGGAAAAGGAAAGTAGAAAAAAAGACTTTTGGAAACTACCATTATTGATTTTAGGAGGCATTTAATAGCCATTATGGAGACTAATGGCAATCATGGGGGTAGTTACCTAAAATGATGGGGATTTTTCAAAATTATCGTAAATCCTGTTTTTTTTTAAATCTTAAACCATAACTACTGGATTAGGAATGTATGATTTAGATTTGGTTATAGCTTTAGGTGTTAGACAGTGGGGATTTCGGTTTACCTTGAAAAGATGCAGCTATAGCTTGAACAACTCATTTACAATGTCACATGTTTTGCAGGTAGTAGCATATATTAACATTTGATGAAACATCAAGGTCCCACTCAACCAATGAGTGTCCATCAAAGTAACCACGAACTAGAATGTCATCTTCAAAATGGATATCCACAGGCATAAGCTTGCCATAATATGTAAATTTATTAAGTGTATTTGTTAAATCTTTCTCAGACAGACTTAAATTCTTGGACTACATTATATATATATAGATCCCTCCTCCCTCTAATTCGGTGTTATATTTTCCCAACCTCCAATCTGCCTCCTCCTCCACCCCTACAATTTGCCACTGTCTCTATCCTCGCGATCTGTCGCTATCCACCCTTAGCAATTCACCGTTGCCTCTAACCTTACGATTTGCTGCAACCACCACCCCCACGCACCGTTGCCGCCTCCATCCCCATGATCCACCGTTGCCATCCCAAACTATCAACATCATCTTCTAACAGATCAACATCACTACCACCACCCAGACAAACATCGTCATTTTCATTGAATCGCCGCCACCACCCAGATCACGTCTTTGCCACTGCCCAAATCAACGTCACCGCCACCACCTAAACTAGTCCTTCACTAAAGCCAAAACTTCATACCATCATGGAACCAAATGAATTGAAACTTTTATTTTGAATAAAAAAAGTTTTAGTTTTACTAATATTAAAATAGTATTGTATTATATTATGTACAATTACCATCAGTGGAATTGACCAGAAACTTTTATTTTGACAAAAGAATATTCTAGTTTCACTGATATTAGAGTAGTGTCGTATTACGTTCCACTTACATTTAATAAAACTAAATTAATAATCAAATAGGTAAACAAATATAACTTTTAATTCGTGAATCTCTGAAAAACGTACAACATAAGTTTTGAGATAGTTCGACAAGTTTAACCAAACCAAACCGCTAAAAGACGGTTTGTTTTTCTTCGAATCGCAAAAAAACCTCACTTTTCCTTTTAAATTTTAATTTTTATATTTAAAACTACAAATGGTAATACTTAAACTGTTATAATAAAACTAAAACTGGTTGCAGCTAGTAAACAGTTTTTGCATTATTTTGCATATTAACATTTATAAAATATTATTAAAATTAATTTTAAAATTCAAAAAATAATTACTTGCAATTGTGAACACACTTAAATTCAAATTCAACATGCAAAAAACTAATCCTACATTATGTACACACGTCATTTTCTAGAACTATTAAGTTTTTTGATAAAGTGAGTTTCATTTTAAATTATTACGGAACCTTAATATACTAAAATATGTGTTCCAAATTCAAATTCACGAAATAAGAAAGAATAACTGCTGATTGTAAAATAGGAAGGAATGAGACGAAAAAAATCAAATTCAAAATACAAAAGAAAAAAGGGAAATAAAAGGGAATCAATAAAATTTGATTTACAATTGTTAAGAGAGAAAAGTTAACGATTGTTAAGAGATATAACAGCCACGATTTAAGGACCGTGATCATTTGCCTATATTATATATATATATACATAATACCTTATTTTAGTTAAAATAAGATAAAGTTGTAATAACCATTAGATCAATATCTAACAATCAAAACTAAAACCACCTTTAATAAGTTAGCAGCTTTATTTCTTTTAGATTTTCCCTCTAATTTTTGTGTTTGTCTTTTTTTTGGTAACTATCTTATTTGCAAGTCTCATATTTAGTGGGATTGATATCATTATTAAATTTATTTTTGGTAGCTACCTTATTTGGTTGCAACAAGCAAGAGTGTGTTTGTGTGTGTGTGTGTGCACGTGCGCGCGTGTGCGTGCGGGAGTGAGAGAGTAAGAGAAAGAGACTCTGCGTGTGCCTGTGTGTGTGACTGGTGGTAACTGTAAATTCCATTATTTAATGGGATTTTGTATAGATATTTTCCATTTAAGGTTCTATAGGATTTCGATCATGAGAATGTTGGAGAGAGAACATAACATAATATTAAATATTTATCGAAGAGAGTGAGAGACAATAACAACTTTTTAGTTACTTGATTTGAATCAATTTCGTATATCCTTATTTCTATAATATTTAAATATTTATTTCCATTATTTCTTTTATAACACCAGAAGTTCTCTCTCTTCATTCTCACTCTTCCATTTTTTAAAATTTAGTTTTAGTGTCACTATTTTCATACATATTTAGTATTGGTACTGAATTGTATTATTTTTATATATTTGTATTACTATTATTTTTCATATGTTAGAGTTAATGGTAATTTTTTATGTAAAATGATGATTTTAATTTATAAACAATAATACTAATGTCTGTTTCTTCTGACACTGGTGTATAGATAATAATAGTATTAGTATTACTATTGTCTTCGTATAATTTTAGTATTAGCACCATCATCCTTGCTGCACCGCTGTCGACATATTCCTATTTTAATGAGAATCGTGAAGATTGTTCCATTCTTCCTGCACATATTTAGTATTATGAAATGCAGTAATAGTTCTCTATTATTTTACACATAATGGTGTTACTATTTTTTAATGCATTTATGTTACTATTTTTTTCATGTGGTAGTGTCAATGGTATTTTTTTCATTTCTAAGTTACTTTTCTTTCACCCTTACTATTACTATAAAAACAACACGGATTTAGTTATTACAGTAGATCTCTAGTATTTTTAAATTTTTTAGTATTATTGTTTTCATATATTGGTGTTCTTATTGATACTAGTGGTATTTTTTCATGCATTAGAATTTCTATTTTTTCACATATTTGTGTTACTATATGTTTTTCATGTTTTAGTTTTACTATAGTTTTTATGGATTAATGTCATTCAAAATCAGGGAAAGGGGTTAAAGCGGTTTGGGGGGGGGGGGGGGGGGGGGCCGGGGCC
>JAMKQA010056796.1:0-18986 GCA_024699735.1 Posidonia australis | reverse complement strand
TCAGGATTTAGTGGGCCTAAGTGGGCCTTCATGGGCCCATATGGGTTTCCATGAATTAAATGGCCTAATGAGGGTTTGTGGGCCCAAATGGGCTCAACAAGGGTCCAAGCTCAGCCACCAGATCTTCATCCTGCAAAATTGGAAATTTGGGGTGTCTACAGGAATCATGGAGGATCCCTACTTTTTTTTCCAGGATAGCGGCAGACACAAGTCGATCTAAGGCCCGTCACCGAGTCGATCGTGGTGACTACCACGTGGGTCCTAGAAGTTCTACCAGTTGCACCCCATCTCATAGGCCCTCCTGTTTCAAGAGTACAACCAGCTACGGTTGCGTCTTTTTTAGGAACCACTCCTGTTCCGCTCTCGCCTTCTGACCTATCCTTTGATGGGTCTTCGACCATGTAGGCTCAGTGCTTGAAAACTTTGGCCCAGAGACTTGAGCACATGGCTCTTCTCTTGATCCTATCAAGATTCCTCCTCTTTCGACTCTTGAGGTTCCATTGCAGACCACTATAGCATTGCAAGCACACCACACTGCACCATCGCCCATACCATCACCCTAGCATCACACTACTCTGGCAATGGGGGCGTTATCTCTACCTCCTGCACCACAACTACACTTATCACAACACGCATCACAGTTACTTAAGGACCAATCCATTAGTTGTGCGAGAATACAACATTTCTCAAGTCTGTCACCTGGAGCCGTAGCGGTACCACAATTGTTGCTCTGGCGCTCAACACAACACACAGCATAGCATACTCACTATCCACCTCAGCATCAGGATCAGATCCCAACACATAGGTCATCACAACACACTATACACACACTTTCCACCGTTAACCCAATGCATCACGTCACATCGACTCGGCAACGACAACAACCTAAGCAAAAGCAACGCCCTCGCGATGAAAGTGACCACAATCCTCTAGGTGAGCCAATAAGCGTTGTTTTTCCTCAAGTTGTGTCACTTGGGGTGTACCCCCCAAACAAACACCACAAAATATGACTAAAACATATGTGGTAGACCCTTAAGTCTACTCCAAATCCACACAAACATAACCAAAATCTATCCATCACACAACAAGATATAAATTCGCAAAGACAAAGGAGTCAAAAGGACCCAAACCACAACAACCACCAGATAATGCCATAAATGCCTCAGTAAATATCCATAAATTCTAGGAACGCAAATTTATCTAGATTTCATGTAGTCCTATTATTTTCTACCAATTTCATGCTTTCTACACTTGGGTTTGGAGGTGCGTACCATAATACGAACCCTAGCGACCCAACTCCAGCCACCGGCCACCCACGAGCCTCTGAAGCCTCCACAACCCTTAGGATGACTTTTTGGAGCCACACGCTGCCGCCACAAGTCACCTCATGCTGTCGTACGTCATCGAGCACACCGAGCAGTGGGTAGACAGGGGAGGAGATGGGGGAGAGACGGGGGAGAAGGAGGAAAAGGGTGGGAGTGAATAGGGGAGAGTGGGAGAGAAGAAGAGGATGAGTGAGGGAGGAGAAGGAGTGGTGCTCGGGAGGAGGACGGCGAAATGGGGGAGAAAGAGGAGAGGTGCAAAGGAAGAGGTTGACGATCGCAACTTAAATACGTGCAGATTGTGGTAGTTGCATGCATGCATGCACAGTGCAACTACCAGCCTTCTGCACGAGCTAGCAACCAACCACAACAACTCACTGCCACCAATTGACCCACAAATGCGGCCCCCACACAGACCCACACATAGGCCCACAAGCATAGTATCACAATGCACAGTGCCAACCACGCACAGGAACACGCAAACAAAAGTCGATCCACGAGACTCAAGCCCAAAATCACAAAATCACACAAACAGGCCTCGGAATAGTAACACCTATCTAGGAATAACTTCATTATAAATATAAATAATTAAAAAATGAATTTACAAATGTTACATCCTAACCACCTTAAAAGAATATTTCACCCCCGAAATCACTAGTAGGCAAAAAGATACGGGTACTAGGCTAGGATGGCTTCCTCACATTCCCACGTGGCCACCTCGGCTCCATGATGCCGCCACCGCACCAAGACCAACAGAATCACCTTGATCCGCAGCACCTACTCCTTGCGGTCAACGATTTGGATGGCATCCTCCACAAAGGAAAGATCTCCTGGAGCCCGTTTGGCTGAACTGAAATCACATGAGATGCGTCAACTAGACACTTCCTCAGCATGGTGAAATAGAACATGTTGTGCACTAACGACATCTCTAGTGATAGATCCAACCTATAAGCAACCTCACTGATCTTCTAGGAGATCTGGTATGAGCAATCTAGCAAGGACTCAGCTTCCCATGCTTCCCGAACCTCATGACACCCTTGGTCGGCAACACGAGAACCTCCAGAACTATAGTTGAGCACGGTGCCAAATGCCTCCTGTAGAGTTCTCCAGAACCTTAAGGTGAACCTTGTGTCTTTGTCCGACACAATGGAAATCGAAACACCATGTAGCTAAACCACCTCCAAAACATACAGCTCTACTAGACGGTGCATCGGAAGCTTCACCCGAATGGCCAGGAAGTGAGCAGACTTGGTTAGCCGATCCACGATCACCCACATGGTGTCGTTCTTCCTCTCAGTCCACTGCAAACTAGTCACGAAGTCCATGGAGATGTGCTCCCACTTCCACACGAGGATATCCAATGGTTGCAAGGTCCCTCTAGGTCTGTGGTGCTCTGTCTTGACCAGTTGGCAGGTTGTACACCTCGACACATGGTTAGCAACATCCTTCTTCATGCCAGGCCACCAAAAATTCTGCTTCAAGTCTCGGTACATCTTTGTACTCCCAGGGTGAATAGTATACCTAGACCGATGCACTTCATCAAGCAACCTCTGCCTGGCCTCCTCATGCTAGGGCACATATCATATCCCAGCTATCCATATGCCCCAATAGAAAAATGAGGCTCTCTACCAGTCTCCAGCTTCTCAAACACAACCTGAACAAACAGATCCAACTACTGCCAGGCGACAATAAACTCTATCAACTTGGGACAAACAGACAAGTTGGCCACTCGAGAAACAGTCGTCCCCCAAGCTTGCTATTTCGGCCTATAGCTCACCAGATCCTCTAGCATGGTCCACTCTTTGACCATCAGGCTCGTCAACACGTGCGTACGCCAACTCAAGGCATCGACGACCATGTTGGCCTTTCCAAGGTGGTAGGACAGGTTGAAATCATAGTCCTTCAGATACTCTACCCAACGACGCTACCTTAGGTTGATGTCCCTCTACGTGAAGATATACTTCAGGCTCTGATGGTCACTGAAGACCTCAAACTACTCTCCATACAGATAGTGTCGTCAAAGCTTAAGAGCAAACACTACGGCAACCATCTCCAAATCATGGGTCCGGTAGTTCATCTCATGATCCTTCAGCTGTCGTGAAGCATATGCGATAACATTGCCATGCTGCATCAGAAGACACCCCAACCCAACACTACTAACGTCACTATACATAGTGAAGCCACCACTTCTAGAAGACAAAGTCAACACAAGGGTAGAAACTAGACAAAACTTTTGCTCTTGGAAACTAGTCTCACAATTCTGGTCCCAACAGAAGGGAGCCCCTTTCCAAGTCAACTCTATCAGAGGCACGGCTATGGAGGAGGAATCCCTGATAAACCTCCTATAATAGCCTACCAAACCTAAGAAACTCCTGATCTCCATCACAATCCATGGTCGCTCCCAACTGCTCACCGCTCGACCTTGGCTAGATCCACTCTGATGCCTTCTCCAGAAATCAAATGGCCAAGGAACATAACTTCACTAAGCCAAAACTCACACTTGGAGAATTTGGCATACAACTGATGATGCCTCAGAGTATCCAAAACCGCCCTTAGATGCAAGGCATGAGTCTCAACATCAGGGGAGTAGACCAACACGTCATCAACAAAAACCACAACAAACTGGTCCAGAAAAGCACTAAAAACCCTGTTCATCAGATCCATAAAAGCTGTTGGTGCATTAGTCAAGCCGAAAGGCATGATCGTGTACTCATAATGCCCATACTGCGTTCGAAAACAGTCTTCTGAATGTCTGAGTCTCGTATCCTCAACTAGTGATACCCTAACCTCAGATCAATCTTCGAAAACATGGATGCAGACTGCAACTAGTCGAACAGGTCATCAATCCGAGGCAAGGGATACTTATTCTTCATCGTGATCTGGTTCAGCATCTGATAATCTATACACAGTCAGAGTGAACCATCCTTCTTACAAGCGAACAAGACAGGCGCTCTCCACAAAGACATACTTGGCCTAATAAATCACTTGTCTAGCAACTCCTACAACTGAGTCTTGAGTTCTCACAACTCTGTTGGCACCATGAGATAGGGAGGCTTAGACACAACACTAGAACTAGGGATCAGATCGATCGAGAACTCTATTTCCCTATGAGATGGCATACTAGGCAAATCGTTTGGGAAAATGCTGGGATATTCACACACCATGGAGATGTTGTGAACACCCAACTCAGGAGAAGTAGAGGTAACTATACTGACTAGATACCCTACACAACCACTAACCAAAGACTCATAGCAGAAATGACAAGCTTAGGCTCACCCTAACACCCTCCTTGCACAAAGAAAGACCCATCCTCAAGAAATCCAAAATAAACTCTCCTCCGAGCACAGTCGATCAAAGTCGACTACTGCGCCAACCAATACATGCTGAGTATCACATCATATTCCTACATGTTCATCACAATCAGGCTAGCGTCGAAGTCTCTACCGTTCAGCATCAAGTCGACAAACCACAGATACCTCCATGCCAAACTGTGCTCCCCCAGCGACGTTACCACACTGATATGGAAGGCTAGTCTTGTTGGTCTCTCTCCCAACTCTACCGCAAATGACTTAGAGACAAAGGAGATAGAACTCCCTGAGTCAAACAAAACTTTGGCCATCCAACTAACCACAACAAAAGAACCTGATGGCCAAGCAAAACAACAACACCACATCCAAAAAATCAAGCAGATGTCCTGGTTACAAAGGATATTACAACAATCACAGAGGGTCACAATACTAACAAATCATCCTTAACCTCAACTACATCTCCTGAAGTCCCAACTCCAGGAGCTGCAATGGTAAACACCCGTCCCCTAGTCAGTTGATGTGGTGTGCTTCTTGCCTTCTTTTGTGATTCTGGACAGGATCTCTAAACATGTCCTGCCTTCCCACAATTATAGCACGCCACTGAGGCCAAAGGCTACCAAGGATGAGGAGAATATACAGTGATGTGGCCCACCTGACTATAATTGAAGCACTGGTTCCCACCAGGAGCACTAGACCCTGTCTGACTGATGCCAGCTCCGCTATCACCAACAAAGCTCCACTGACCAGCAGAGGAAACACTAGACCTCCCATTCTACTTCTTCTTAGGGCTACCCGAACTACTAGCACTTGGAGGACTAGAGAAAGAGAACTGGGAGGTAAAAAAAGACTTACCCTTCCCTTTAGGACGACTCTCCAGATACTTCTGATGCTCTACCTCGAAGCGATAAACCATCCCAACCATGTCCTCCATAGTCTGGCACCAATAGCCCATCACCTTCACCTGTAGCTTTAGGTTCAAGCCGTCTAGAAACCTCTGCGCCTGCTCCACCTCTGACTCATAGGAAAAAGCAAAACGTTCCAGCCAAGCGAACTCAGTCTCATACTCGGACACTAACATCGTGCCCTACTCCAAACTCCAGAAATCTTGACGAAGCTGCCAAGTTTCAATGAGCATTTCACATTTGGGTCAACCAAATTCTCTACCATTATTGGACAACAAAGATTCGATTCTACTCCCTGATCCTAATGGTCCATCACACCCCTATTCTGACACCTAGTTACCATTCCAATCCCTTGATAATTCATCCTAGCCTTCAAACTCAAATTAGTTACACATCAATAGCCATTGTTGAGCTCCTCTTCAAATATAATGACCCCCACATCCGACGAAGGGAGAACTCGGGTCTCTACTCTCTCTGGTCTCTAGTACTCTGCTCAAGCCTTTTGGACTCTCCCTCTGCCCAGAGCTCATGATCACTCTCACACCCAGCATCTAGAATTCCTTGGCGACCCCACCACTATTAGCAAATACTGGCCAGCCACTACAACCCTCCACGTTGAATAGCTTGTACGTTTCCAGTCTGAGCTCCACCCCATCACAATCGACTCACACTCCTAAGCGCATGTGAGCCTTCCCTTCAACCAAAGCACCATCCAGCCGTCAACGACTGTGACACAAACTAGCCGTCGGCAAACCAATCCAGAGTGAGTTGCCTCATGCCCTGTCGAAGCAACCCACATGCACAGCCTACAGGTAAGCACTCCGCTCACTCCAATAGTTTGTTTCCTATTTGAGCATTTTGCCTATGTGTCTCTGTTTGGGCTCCCATCGTTTTTCCGTAAGAATTCTATTTTTACCGACCATCGCATTGCATGCATCAGCGATATTGCTTGTGGTTTTGGGTGAGGTCCATGGCCGTTGAACCTAAATCTTGCATGTCGCCACATCCTCTTCATCCACCTACCATGATGAGGACCTAATGCTCTCCAACTTCCAGTCTGGTTGGTCGTCTCTTCCTTGACGAATGAGCGTTGTGTCCACTGAGTCGAGCATGAATGATTCATCTTTTGGTTTTGTCGATCTGTATTACATCCATTCGGTCTGCTCGGATCATTTTTCCCTTTCCAATGCTTCATCGGCCTCTACCATGCCTAGGGAACCCACTTCAGGTCGACTGAAATTGAGCAGGACTAGTGGAACGATCTAGGAAGCTTCCATGTTTTGTTTGATCTTTTGTGCTCCTGAGTATTCTCACTTAGCCAATGTTTATTTTATTCGTATCATCATTTTATTGTGGTTGATTTAGTGATGAAGTTTTTGTCTCTGAACTGCAAAACGATAAGCATGACTTCTAAGCGGATTAATGTAGTGCGAACTCCCAATAGGATGATGCTGTGCATAAATTCTACGTGAATAGTCGGTGTGGAAAACCTAAGTTCAAATAGTTAATAGAGCATTCCTTAACCTTTTTGTTTGATTCTTCCCTATATTTCCCACTTCTTATTTAACTTTTGAGCATGTTTTACTATATCATGGCATGGCATCTTGCATATCGCCCATGGGTGTACATTATTTGGCATTCATTTTCCACATTTGCAAACGAACTTAGCCAAGAAAGACTGATTCCTAGGCGTACGGGGGTACCTTACACTTTCTCTATACGTAATAGAGTCTTTATCTTTTCTTTAGTACGTAATGACCAAAAATGTCACATCCATTTGGTAGGGATTCCCGTATTTACATATTACGCATCATTTTATCATGTTTAGTCTTCTTTTGGTTTTCCTCGTCCCTTGATTTTAATAGACTAGGTGGTTACTTCATTTTATTTCCTTATCTTCTTGATTTTGCTTTATTTTGAGTGTTTTCGAGTCAAGCTTCCTTCTTTGGATTCACATCTTTGCTATGACCTTATCAGTTCGTGATTCTGATCTTTCATACCCGACCTTGAGAGTCTGGCATGGTCACAGCTACGCAAATACAATGTCTTAAATTTAGAAACAAATAAGGAAAAGGAATATTTCTATGTAATTACAATTTCTTATATTTGGAAAAAAAATAAGGAAGAGGAATATTTTGAAAATCTTGAAGCATTGGTGTCGATCTTTCCAAAATTTTGATTCCATCTTAGTTACCACCATATCTAGATTTAAACTTGTAGTTGGAAATTTTCTTTGGAGATTTCATTTTGCAATTCTCATAAATCTTTTGGAGATCTCAATTTATTTTTCCAAAAGCAATCCCATTTTATGCATTTTCTCCTCCCCTTATTCCAAACTTATGTTCTTGCAAAATTACACAAAAAATACTCAAGAAGCATTAATTACATACAGTAATAAATAAATAAGAAGGATTAAATATGCTTAAATTTATGCTTAATAGTAGGTCCTTTGTTTCTTCAACACAACAATAGCAGTGATTGAATGTTCCTACGTATGTAAACTTTTTCTTCTTCTTTCTTTCCTTTAGAACAAAATGAGCAAATCAAGTAAAAAAATGGGTTAGTGAGTGTAGTATCTTGATCAAAATAGGGAGAAATATGAAAAATACATAAATGGAAATAATACGTGCTAAGGGGTTGGCTCTCAATTTACTCTAACGCAATAAGATTACTACATATGCATGGGAAAATTAATAATCAAATGATATTAGAAAGAAATCTGTTTACACATGATGTGGATGGGAAAAAATTAGGTGAGAATATTATGTTAGAGATTACTGATGTGGTAACGAAAGATCGATGGATTGCACTCTCTTTGGCACAAGGTGACTCTCTCTCTATCTACATCTCTTCTTTTTCTCAAAACCTTCCTTTGCTAGAAGTCCCCCCTAAAAAATCCATCCATCCCCACCAAAGGTTGAGTTGCTTGGGTAGGGGTCATGAGAAGGGTGCACCAACTCTAGGAATGGAAACATGCTCAAAATTAGTAATACAATCTAATTAAAATAGTTGTTGCTATCTAAGAGACATTAAATGCATTGATTCATGCATTTAATGTTAGACACAAAAATCTATAGCATCTAAAACAACCCTCATAGTAGCCAGTCAATTGTTGCTATTAATGTCGAAATCTTGTGTTAACAAAAATGGAACAAGGAAAATAAATGTCATTGGACTTATAGGGTGTAACACCCGTAAATTCATTTTGTAATTATTTACATTTTTTAATGAACTTATTTCTAGGCAGGTGTTACTATCCAAGGGCCCATTTGTACAATTTGTGGTTTTTGGGCTTTAGCCTCCTAGGCCAGCTTCTATTTGTGTGGTTCTGTGTGCGTTCCTATGCATGTGGCACTGTGCTAGTGGGTCTGTGAGTGGGCTCGTGTGAGCTTCCTTCTGTGGGCCCGTGTATGGGTACATCTGTGGTCCATATGTGGGGCCTTTGTGTGTGGGTTAAACGATGAGAGCAAGTTGGTGTACTTGGTTGCTGGCATATGCATGGAACCGGTAGTTGCGCTATGCATGCATGCAGGGTGGTTGGGCATGCACACAGCTACCTCCCTCCATGCGTATAAATGTTGCGGCCAACACCTTCCTCCGCACTTCTCCCCCCCTTCCTCCCCAACTCACTCCCCCCCCCCCCCCTCGAGTGCCACCTCCACCCCACTCTCTTCCTCTCACCTCCATCTCCTCCCTCCCCGCCCCACCCTCCCCCCTCTCTCTCTCTCCCTTCCACTCTCCCCTCCCCCTTGCCATCTTCCCCATTCCCTCAGCTCCCCTGTTTCTCACCCCCTTGTTCGGTGTGCTCAAGAGTCGGCAATGGCATGCAGGGGCGTGCATTGGTGCGTGGAGCTTCAGTGAGGTGTCCCTGAGGTCGTGGAGAAGCCGAGGACGTCTGGGATCGTTGGAGTTGGGTCACTGGAGTGCGTTTCAGGTACACACCTCCAACCTAATGCATAGAATTCATGTAAAATGGTAGAATTGCCTAGAATGCATGAAATCTAGGCTAAATTTATTGTTTCAAAATTTCTTGAGATTTATTGTGGCATTTATGGCTATTTATGGTGGTTGTTGTGGTTTGGGTACTTTTTGACCCCTCTATGTTTGCAAATTAATATCTTCTTGTGTGGTGAATGGATTTTGGTTTTGTCTGTGGAGAATTGGAGTAGACTCGAGGATCTACGACATATATTTTTTGTGTAATTTTTAGGGGATCTTTTTACATGTCTGCCCCTCACTCCAACTTCAGGTGAAATTTTTGGCTCCCTGTCTCAGGTCTGTCTGAATTCTAATAGAAAACTAAAGGGGTGGGCTGATGGTGCATCCCAGATGCGTGGGTGGCTAGTAGAATTTTGGGGTGTTTTCTGGTTTTTTAGTAGAATGCATTTGAATGTAGTGATTTTTCGAATTGGTTTTTTTCTGCCCATTTGAGATGAGATTGTGGGCCATTAGTGGGGGTCTTCTGGGACACCTGATGCATTGGTTTTATGGAGATTTTGGAAAAGTTTTCCAAAGATATAAAATAGTTGTGAAAATGGTTTTCAAAGAGCTATGTTGGCCCGTTTTGGAAATGATTTTCCTAGATTTCTGTTTGTGGGTCGAGAGACTGTGAGACCGTGGCGTTAGGACCAAGGATTGTGACGACATTCTCAGGTGGTCTAGCACGCCTCCCTGGTTGAGGTCGAGACCCGAGATACTTGAGGCTGAGATTCATTGGGTCTTGGAGGTATGAGACTCCTTGACTGTTGTCTTGAAGCTAGGGTTGTGGTCCACGAGTTGAGATATTTTGTGGTATGATAGGGAGGTATGATACTCCTGCTGTCGCTATAAGCACTAAGACTCGGGTATTGTCGGGTGTGGTGGTATGACACTCCCTCTTGAGCATCGTGTGGAGGACACCGTGAGGAGGCATACCTTGTGGTGGTTAGTGTGGGTGAAACACATGCCTCCTAATTGGTAGCGTCCTAAGAGATAGGACTGCCTTGCTAGGTTGGGGTTGACTTTGTGAGGATTCTCCAGGTGGGAGAATCGTGAGATGATGATCGTTTCTACACAGGGTGGCTTCACCATGGTAGTGGAGTACACCTTGGTGGCTGTTTGTGGCCAGAGTTTGTTGTCCAGCATCAAGTTTCCCAACTCATAGTGTGTGATTTTGGCCATTGAGGCCCTTGTGGTTTTGGGCTGGTAGGGCCTTGTGGTAGGGCCTTGGCTTGCTGGTTTGGCCGATGTAGGCCATGTTTCCTGTGGTTTAGGCCATTTAGGGCCCCATTTTTTGGATTTCAGCCTATTGGGCCTAAGTCGTTGGTTTTTGGTGGATTTGATGAAAATGATTTCGAAATGTTTTAAAAGAAAATTAATATAGTTTTATTTTTCACCATTTTTATGGGGTGCATGTTGGGTGACTTTTGTCACATACACTATTTCCTCATGGTTTTTAGGTTACAAGAGCAGGCAAGCGTGTTTGCCATATAGTGCATATAGTCTAGAGTTTCGCAACCGCACACATAGGTTCCTGGTTATTTAGATATTGTCTATTAGTTTTAAATTTCCTATAATTTAATTTATTTTAAATTATTGTGGAAATCGGGGCGTTACATGGGGTTTACCAAAATATGAATAGATTCAAATTTGAAAATTTTCATAAAAGTTAATATGGAAAATTGATTGTGCACAAGAGGCAAGAACTATCATGTGTTGTATTGTAGAAGAACATGTCTCTAACAATAGACACAATTAACTGTGTGTCCAATGAAAAAGAATTAAACTCTCCAAGATTGTACTACAGGATATGAAGAACATTCCTATAAAATTTTACCAAAGTTGGAGGTTGTTTGAGCTCTCTGCTAGAAATATCTCTAAAGGGTATTGTTGGGCACCGGGATTGTTGTGTCCTACGATTAGAAATTAATTACTCCTATGTCCAAAGTTCAAATGAGTTGAAACATTCATAGATGGAATTTTAGGATGTAAGAAAGATTTATATAAAGTTTCATCAAATTTGGAGACCATTTGAGTACTCTACTATGATAATCTTTGCAATGTATCAACTAGAAGTGTTGGACGTAGGATATTCTACGACTTGTGTTGGTCATAGGAATGCTTGTGTCTAAGATTAAGCTCAAATAAGATGAAACGTTTTAGGGTCAAAGTATAAGATGTAAAAAAGTTGTCTACAAAATTTCAACAAATATAGATTTTTTAAGTGCTCTGTTGCAGTGATCTTTCCAAGGTATCTAGAGATATAAGATGAGTATTTCACATGATAGATCTAAAATGTCGAAAATACCCTTATAGTCATGAAGGCTTAGAAAGAGGACTAATAGTGCAATCCAATGTGCTTTAGTGTCATGGGAGAATGACAATAGAACAAACTTAGCAATAGATCCAATGGTGATGGAAACCAAAAGTCTTCCTATAGATGCCAAAACACGGTATCTACACTTGAATAAAGCTTCTTTTAGTTACAAAACAAATATTAGAGAAAATGTCCCACCTACAAGACAAGGAAAAAACTTAGGGTCGCCAGGTAGGTTAAAGGTGAAGAAATAGCAGAAAACCTAATAAAATCACCTAATCTAATTACTTGACTCATGTAAATACACAATATATGAAAATAAGAGAAACAATATAGGGATAGCTAAGTACGGATGGGGAAGGTAGTGGTTTGCCACTAGTACCCCCAACTTGTCTATCCGAAAGGATGATGTCCATTACTATATCAATTTCTACAAGATTTTGTAAGTGAAATATTCTAAAAAAGAACAACCACAATGATGTGAATGACGCGAAACAATCAGGATACACATTGAAAGAGCCTTAGGATGTACCATTAGGTTTAAAAACAGTGATACAAAAACTAACAAGTGGGGCCCCTTCCATGATTTAAGGGGGATGCCATTTAGAAACTTTATATGGATAAAAGTAGAAAAACCTCCATTTAGAAAAGCATGCAATATTATGTAATCATTATAAAAAAGATCAATAAAAGGACAATTTACTTGCAAAATCCTTGCAAAGCAAAGGTATGGTAAAACATATAACTTAGAGAAAACGCTTTTTATGTTTTTGACTAAAAAAGTAAAATAATGTATATATGGAGATAGAAAATCATGTGCAGATATTATGATATGCATCAAACTAGAGAAGCTGAAATCAAAAAGTAGCATTTGTGACTTCAGAAGGGAAAAGTTCACCTTGATACGACATTTCTTAGACCATTGAAACCACGAATGGCTTTGTAGAGAGCCTATCTTATTTTGAAAAGAGAGAAAACTCTACTTTTCACTTTGGCAAAGCTCTAGCTATAGAAAACTCACTCAAAAACATTATATCTAGAGCCTAGAAGCTAATCTCTACTAGAGAACTAGCAAAAATGTCTCTCTCTCTCTCTCTCTCTCTCTCCCCCCCTCTAAGCTTTTCCCAAGAGCTCTACTCCTCTCTATCTTTTCTTAAGGTCCTTTAAAATGAGAAGAGTAGAGCTCTATTTATAGATGGAAAGGTCATTATGTAACGACCCCCAAGTCGCTACCATTAGACCTATCTACAAATTTCCATTTAATTATTATTATCTTTATTATTAACCAACAATTACAGTACTAATGCAGCTATGGTTAAGTACTCTCAATAGTAAAATAAAACTACTAAACAATAGAAATAAAACTAAACTAACACTCACCTGGATCCCTGATGTGTGGCGGTGTGACTCCTTCTATATGCACTAGCAACCAACATCTACTATCCTACACCCGATAAAATACACAAAACAAAGAACACATGAGTGATCACTTAAGCGGTCACCTAGTACACACCCCCACCTAAAAACTCAACACACCATGCTGAGAAAATAAACGTACTAATGCCACAAGCAAACAAACATAAGCACCCCTCCTAGATGTCGCAACCCCAAACCCAAGTAGCTCACCGCTGCCTGGCTGGCAACCAAACTCAAAACCATGCCTTTAAAACCATTCTTTTCTTTTCCTTTTCAAAACCATATGCATGCACTTTCAAAATCTTTTATACACACTCAAGATAGCCACTCTTGCCAAATCAAGCCCAGAAGCCACACCAAAACATAACTACAGAGCCTCTACTCTACACAACACGATCCCTTCTAGACCCAAGCAGCAAAACCAAGCCATGGAGCCTCTACTCACCAAACCACGGCCCATTCTGCACCCAAACCATGGAACCACTGCTCCCAAAGCATTGTGCCTCAATAAGTGCCAAACCACGGCTGCTTTTAGGCCTAGAGCCTGATTTCCTAAACCAGAACTCCACACAAAATACAAGCACAAATAGTGTGTCGAACTAGTCGGCGACACGTAGACAACACTCAGCACAAGTAGTCCACCAAGGAGCGACCACGACGTCTGCATTGCTATAGTGAAGCCATTTTGTACAGGAGCGATCACCATCCTACAATTCTCCCAAACCATGGAACCACTGCTCCCAAAGCACAGTGCCTTAATAAGTGCCAAACCACGGCCTCTTTTAGGCCTAGAGCCTGATTTCCTAAACCAGGACTCCGCACAAAATACAAGCACAAATGTGTGTCGAACTACTCAGCGCCACGTAGACAACACTCACCACAAGTAGTCCACCAAGGAGTGACCACGACATCTGCATTGCTACAGTGAAGCCACCTTGTACAGGAGCGATCACCATCCTACAATTCTCCTGCCTAGAGAACCCTCAACAAAGCCAACCCCTCTTGGGAAGGTAGTCAATCTCATAGGACGCTACCAACTACAGGGTGTGTGTCCAACCCACACTAGCCACCACACGGTACACCTCCAAGGAGCGACCACGACATCTGCATTGCTACAGTGAAGCCACCTTGTACAGGAGCGATCACCGTCCTACAATTCTCCTGCCTAGAGAACCCTCAACAAAGCCAACCCCTCTTGGGAAGGTAGTCAATCTCATAGGATGCTATCAACTACAGGGCGTGTATCCAACCCACACTAGCCACCACAGGGTACACCTCTTCACGACGTCCTCCACACGATACTCAAGAAGGAGTCTCATACCTCCACACCTGACAACACCCGAGCGTCAGTGCTCACAGCGACAACAGGAGTATCATACCTCTTCGTCATGTTGCAAACACCTCAACCCATGGACCTCAACCTCAGCCCCGCAAATAACAGTCAAGAAGTGTCATACCTTTAAGACTTGACAAACACTTACCTCAGCCTGTGGGTCCCCAACGTAAACAGAAAACATCAGAAAAACTCTTTCCAAACCATATCCAAATCTGTATTTTTCTCTTTCCAAAACTCTCTTTTTTTGAAAATCATTTCAAAAACAATTAAATATCTTTTAAAACTCAAGAAACACTGTGCCCAACAGCAGCACAGAAACCAAATGCCTAGAAACCACGAGCAAAACATAGCCTCGACAGCTCTCTAGTCAGGCCCAAGCAAAAACTCCTTGGTAGCATCAGGGTTCATGAGCTCCACACTCAACCCACGACCACAATCCAAGAAAACACTAACAAAAACATCTTCTGAGTGTCAAACCCACCCAGAAGACACCACGGCAAAGTAAACACAACCAGAACTATATGCTCTAATGCTAAGTGTAAGACACCTACTAGCTCGTGTCTCTCGGGAGCACAGCTAAATCTACTCAAATACCTGGAACATTGTCATTGAATAATCCATTCAGTGCACCACACACAAAACCTCACAAGCCTTAGACCTAGGGATGTTATCATTATCCCTGAAGTCTAGTCTAAACCATATAGGGAGAAAACCTATTAATTCTGAAGCATATCATCTTTTATTCTACCCACACCCTAGGTGGAATCTTACAAATTCATTTTAGGCAAACCCTACAATCATTCTAATGGTTATCCTAACCATTTATGCCATTATATTTATCTCCCCTAGATTAATACACACACACACACACACATATATATATATCAAAACATAAAATATCTTAATACATGATCAAGGCCTGGATCGGTAGACCGAAATGGAACAGTCGACCAAACCTATGTTCAGGGCACTAGATCGACAAACCGAAAACTCTTGATTCGATAAACTGAAAATGTCTAATCGATCGAACTAGGAATTCTGTCAACACCCAAGACTTCCAGAATGGTAGATTGAACAAATTTGGTTGACCTAACCAGGGGTCAAGGGGACAATTTGCAACAAAAATGGCATACTGAAATAATTCAACATGCTGAACCAGGCAACTACAGGGCACCTTGAAATGGAACCCAAAGTCCAATCCTACAAACCACCAATCCAAACCATGCAAACAATATATCAAAAGGAAGATCTTGTTAATCTCAACATGATCTCCCAAACCAAACAAGCAACACAGAGATCCATCAAGTGGATCTCAAGAAATCTACAGAAAACACAAAAGGGGCACTATTCACCCCACACATTCATTACAGACATAAATGACCCACAAATGCACAATATATTCTCTTAAAATTACTACGATTACCAACACACTATCATGCACCTATGGTACAAATTTGGAACCAAAAGAAAATCTACAAGGTGCATACCTCCACTGAAGATGCGGCAATGCGAGACGAACGACGATGCTCCTCCTCCAACCACGAGCTACTCCTCTCCTCTTCCACGTGACAACAACGACATGGCGGCAGCGGTGGCACTCCACCTCCTGCTGGCCATCTCCCTCTCTCTCTCTCTCTCTCTCTCTCTCTCTCCCCTCTGTCATCTCAACCCCCACTCTCTCCGTCTCTCTTCCTTAACGAAGAAGAAAAAGAAGAAGAAGAAGAAGAGGAAGGGGTGGGGCCCAAGGGAGAGAAAAGAAAGAAAAGAAAGAAGGAATGAAAAGAGAAAGAAGGGAAGGAAAGAAAGGAAGTCGTAAGCACAAAACCAGACCATGCGACCTTCTTTGTCCACATGACTCGTGCAGATTCACCACTAGAGCATAGAGCGAATCCTCAAAGCTCCCATGAGGGCTGGCACAACACTCAAACAACACCACACTAAAAAGGCCAAAAATCCACTAATCTAGGCGTAAGATACTACAGAAGCTGCGTTTCCCACTAAATGTAGGGGATCCAACGTCTAACGACCCAGAACTCCATTAAAATATTTGACCAAAACACCACTTCTAAAACTGGGTCATTACAGACTAACCCCCTTAAAGGAATTTTTCTCCCAAAATCCTCTAGACGAAGCACCAACGGTAACAAAATTAGGATGTCACCCGAACAACCTAGATAAAAACACATTTGTACTACCCAAAACTCATAACTTGTAGGAAAAATCTATGCCTCATAAAGCCAATTCATCCTACTTAGGTCCAGGGCGACACCAAAGACTAAGCTCTCCTTGAGTTTGAACACCATTGAGATCCTAGGTGAAGTCCCTTTCGGGCAGAAAAATCACCACTTAGAGCCTCCAAAATAGTGTCTTCCATGGTCACGAAACATCCAAAGCACCCCTACAGACACGTAAACCACAAGATTGACCAGGTGCAACTTGCTTTGGCCACGCCTCCGTTGTGCTACTGATGCACAACCTGGTCAGCAACCACTGAACTTCACACCTTATGCTCAACAACAACTCTCATCACCTTGGAAAACCTCCTCCAATCAAGGTACGAGAGGAATCTGGCTCCTGGGACTCAACAAAGCTTATCATGAATCTGGAGTGCGCCAACAGACTAGCCAACCATGTGCTATCTGTCTCCAGGAACTGCTTCCTAGATCGACACTCCACCAGATCCAGAGCACAACCTCCACTGTGGCCAACACCAAATACGTGGGTGGATAGTTCCTCCCATGATCCTCCCAACTGGCAAGAACCACAAATCACCATATTGCCTCGCCGCAATAGGAACTTATACCAACCCAGAAAGATATTGGTAGACTCATCACGGTTCATTGTGATGGTAGCCTTATAAGTATAGATGTGAGACAGCCAAAACACATTTAAACCACCTATTAAGCGTGAAGCTCATGTCAAGGATACTACAATCTAGAGTCCCAGCCATAGAAACCACTACTTTCAGTGAAACAACCACACCAATGGTAGGGGCCACTCAAGAGTCAAACTTAAATGGATCTCCAAACTAACGTAACGTCTAGCAGAAGTCTTTGAACCAATATGAGCTATTCCTCCTTCCTAGTGGACCTCTGCATGGTGTCACTATCCCGAAAATACCTTTGCTAGATCCTTGAGAATAGTTCACTTGAATTAGGAAACAACCGCTCTGAGGAAAAACATATGGGATCACACCCACCAACTCGACCAGCGATGCCACCAAATGAGATGGGTAGCCAACTCCACTTGACTCACCCCATCTCCGCCGTAGAAACCCAAAACCCAAAAGAAAACACAGGAGAAATAATATCTCCACAGATCGAATAGCGAACGCCATTTGACCCACAAACAAATAAGAAAAATCAACAACGGGACACCTAAGGGAAACACTAGAGAAATAAATCTCCACTGCCCAAACAGTGCAAAGCCATTTGAGCCACAACCAACCAAGCCAACTAGGTATCGACAAGATACCCCATACAACACACAACAAACAACACATTGGGCTATGCCACTCCATGGCCAAGCCCGAACCAACATGTGTGCCACAACCGCACAACACCAATGCACGACTCTACGCCCACAACCCCCCTAGATACCCCATCCTTAGACATGATGTTTGGAAAGAACAACACAGACTTGGGGAACTCACCAAAGCCACCCTAAAACAACCACACACTCCTAGGGACCCACCAAGTCACCCAGAGATGACAACAAACATATGAGGACTCACCAAGTCACCTAGAGACGACAACGGACATCTAGGGACTCATTAAGTCACCTAAATACCACAACAGACATTTGAGAACCTACTAACTCACCCAAAGACCACAGAAGGATGGAACACAAAGCATCCTCTGCACCCACCACAACGACCAACAACAACCACATATCCGGGAAGCCTCACGCTTCACCCAAAAGTTACAATAGGAGGATAGAGCTGTAGGAATCCTCCCACACCAACACCAACAACACAAGATAGGCGACCAACGACGACCACAAACTATCAAAAACAACAACCATCAGCAAGAGCAGGCAACAAACAAACAAACAAGCAAACAGTAGCAATAAACAAACAAATAACAAGCAGCAACAACCATGGAGGGTACACCAGAGACAGACAACTACTACACCCTATCTGCCACAGTAAAACACCAAACTACCCAACACTGGGTAGTGGCTAACCCCCTTAAAGGGAAAACACGTCCTCTAATCAATAGACGAAGGGGTGCCTAACCCCCTTAGGAACCAATCAACTACTACCCCCTCTGATCCCTCCTAATTATCTGATTTCTGATCCTCCAAACTTCCTCTCTCTTCCTGGAGTGTTTCCAAGGGATCTAGAGTGATCCCTTGCCCAACGGCGCTCCACCGTGCCCCACCGTCGCCACACTTTGGCGACAAAGG
>JAMKQA010056795.1:0-12339 GCA_024699735.1 Posidonia australis | reverse complement strand
TCTCCAATTGAATAGAGAGAACTCCTCCCTCTTCTCTCCATATCTAGGGTTTCATGTGAGGTTCATCTGTGGGGGAGGGTTTGGATGCTTGGGATGTGGGCATCCATCCATTCGTATTTGTTTTCTCTTCACCACTCGGCACAACATGCATGTTAGTTTTCGCACTCAGTCTTGCATAAACATTGTTAATGTCATTCCGTAGTACTTTTTACACACTTAGGTACACATTAATGCATTTTATCTAGTTTTTGTCACACTTGCGTATCAGTCCATCCTTTTTAGTGAGCCTACATCTCCTGTGCTTCTTTCGTGGGTTTTTTTTCACTTTGTTTTCAAAGTCCCTCATCTGACATTCGATTTGGTTTTCTTTACTCCTACGTTTTGGATTTTTTCGATTTGATTAGGATTTCATCACTCGAGGGCGTACACAAACTGATAGAAAGGCCCACATTGGCCCATTTGCGGATTATTTCTCCTTTTTGATTTTCATGACTTTTTCCATGATTCTGAGGCTTAGGTTGACCCCACTTTTTATCTGTTTGATATAAGTATGGTTTTTTGAGGCGTTCCATCCAAAAACGCTGTCATTTTATGTGATTTTCTTCGTATGTTGTCGTTTGTCTATTTTATGTAGGTTCCTTTGCAATTTTCCCATTCGAACCTCCATGGTGTTTTCTACACTTCTAATGATTTGGGTCTATTGTATTTTTGCTCCTTTTGACGCTGGTGTATTCTCTGAGCCTTTCTTTACAAAATCCTCGTCATTTCATGTGATTTTCGTTGTAGTGTCATATCTCGTGATTTCGTCATTTCATGTGGATTTCTTTGTAGTTTTCGCATACCATCTTGCACATCCATCCAGTCTTGTCTTGGCATTCGTAATAGCATGTTCAAGGTTTAGCAAACATTCATTCAGCCTCTAGCAAGTGAATTTGACTAGAAAGACCGAGTTTCTCAGGCGTACGGGGGTGCCTAACACCTTCCCCGTGCGTAATATGAATCCTTACCCATCCTCTGGTTTGTAGACATCTGGCCTTCACATTTGCATCTCATGCATTCAATCCGTTGTGGTTTTCCTCATCTTTCCCTTAAAAGACTAGGTGGCGACTCCTTTTCTTCTTCGTTTCATCCTATCTTGCGCCTTCGCCATCTTAGCATGGCTGTGATCTCCTACCTCTGGCGTAAGTCCGCGTCTAATCCCTAGGTTGGCATGGTCACAAAACTGGCGACTTTGTTGGGGAGTACCAAATTCTGGCTTTTAGGTTAGTCTTTTCGCTTGCTTTGGCTTCACATGCTTGTTTGTTTGCTTTGTTGGTGATTGTTTGCTTACTTAGCGTGCCTTTCGCACTTTCTTTCACACATTTGTTCTGTCACTACACTTGCATGCCACATGCTTTGCCTTTTGATGTGATGGATGATTTCTTTTCACAATCATGATGCCACGACACTTGCACATGCCATGATCATGCCTTTTACTTGTTGTTTGCTTGCTTGCTTGCCTTACTTGTGTGTTTTCTTCCCCTTTCGTACTTGACATGCCTAGGAGAGTAGAGACGTGTTAGTTTCGCCCTTTTGTTTAAAATAAAACACATAAATGCAAAGAACAAATAATAAGGCAAAATTAAAGACCAAATCAAACTCTCCCCCCGGTTAATAAAATGCAAGTAAAAAATACAAAAGCATATTGCATGATTGATCATATAAGGCATGCATCTTCTCCCCTGAGTCCATCTACAATCTGCGAAGGACAATTCTAGTCGCTCGTTCTATAGCTTTGGCATAGGAAGTGTTGCTAGTTTTTCCCCCCTTGTCCGAGGTTGTGTCAGTATTAGTAGAGGATACAGCTCCATGCTACTACATGATATGAGGCCACCAACGCACCACTCGTTCACTGCCTTCGCTTTGGCCAAGATTTAGAGTGGGGACCTATACTTTCTAGCCTGAGTCGAAGATCTATTTACCCATGTGTGATCCTGAAGTAGACAATCTTCTAGGAAACACTTAGTTGGTGAGAGAGAGAATGTTAGTTGCATCCATGTGCATGAATGCCATTCACGCCACTACAACAACTGCATCTTGTTGTATGTTCTAACACCAGTAGTTTTCCTTTTTTCTCAGATAGAGCGTGAGTTCCTTAGCCATTGCTCGAGCATTCCTGCCTTCACTCCCCTCTTTGCAACGCTTCGTTGCTGATCGTCTTTTCCTTAGTTATTCGTCACTTTGACGATAGCTCGTCCTAAGATTTATCCCGTTGTTTGCCACCGTAGTCCGGTTCTCACCCATTCCTGGTCAGCCATGGCCCAGTGCACTAGCAACCTTCTATCCGCCACTGTCGCTCAGGAGGGCACACCATTTTCAGTCCCTCCTACCCTTGTTGTGTCTTCAACTATTCACTCTATCCCCTTCGTGCATCACAAAGGGTTTGTCCCCTACCCTGTAGGACATCCACTGACCTTGGCCAGTCCGGAGCCAGGCACTGAGTCTATCTCAGTGACCCCGGCTCGGGTTCCAAATGTATCACTGACGGCCTCACTTCTTCAGGGTTCCTTCTCTTTTAGTACTCAGCCCACTGTGGCAACATCTCTTGTGGTTTCCCTACCTCCAGGGCAACGTACATTTGTCTCATCTTTGACCTCCGAACCTTTGACTGTGCCATCCCTCACTTTCCTTGAGGGATCTCCTGCCGCATAGGTAGCCTTTGCTATCCAGCCTACTATAGACCCCACCGTTCCTTAGTTTCCCCAGCAGTCTGCTCCGGTGTTCTAGGCATCAACTTCTGCACCACCACCTAAGCCCTCAACCTAACTCCTTACTACACCCACATTAGGTGTGACACCACTACCTCAGGCACACCACCTCATTGCATAGCATCCTACTCCAACATCTGGTGGCTAGCCCCTCGGTTTGGCTGGAGGACGACATCCACAAAGCCTACAGTTTCGCACCGTTCCGCTGTAGCAACTGTTACTCCCACACTCAACACCCACAATCACGTATTTTTCTACTCATCCTCCTCTCACACACCATCAGGTCTAGGCAACTTCACTTCCACAATTACACCTAGCACTTCTACGCAAATATACTGGCCATCATGCCACAGCACCAGGTGATATTATGGTGGACTCGGAGGAGCACTTAGGTGCGACCCATACAGCATATGTTGCAGTTCCCCCTACTGCATTACCATTGTCAGCAGCAGCTCTAGATACCCTCCACGCTAGGGTGGGTGACCTAGAGAGATTACTTCAACAAGTGCGGGGAGGCGACCACCAATCCTATGGATTCTGGGTCCTCTGTTATTTCCCAGAGGCGATACTCCCACCGCATTTCCAAATTCTGGACTTCAAGAAATATAATGGTAAGGGTTGCCCCATTTCACATCTTAGGGCATATTGCGGAGATCTCGCTCAGCTCCAAGCTGACGAGAGGCTACCGATCCGTCTTTTCTAGAAGAGTCTCACCTGTCCAACTCTCAAGTGGTTCACGTCACTTAACATGGGCTCGATTAAGACTTGGAACGACCTCTCATAGGCGTTCATGGATCAATATGCTATTAATCTTGGCTTGGCCCCAAAGAGGGAGGATCTTGTCGCCACAAGATAGAAATCCCATGAGTCGTTTGGGGAGTACGTCGACCACTGGCGTGCCCTTGTGTCACAAGTGAGAGATAGACCCTCCAACGAGGAGTCTATGGAGATCATTATTCGAGGTACACAACCAGATGTTGGGGCTCTGTTGAGCATTCAGCCCATCACTACCTTTACATCACTGATTCAGGCTAGCACTCACGTGGAGAGTTCGCTGAAAGGTGGGAATTGTCTTACCCTCTCTACAATCGCCAAGCAGGCCACTTCTTCTAGTAGCAGCTTTAATAACACTATCAACGCCAACAATGGCAGGAGGGCAACCGTCGCTTTCATCAAGCCTTCGATGAAGCCTACTAGACTAGAGAGCCAACTTGAACTAAACTAGTTAGCAGTTGCACCTAGCTCTCGACACACCACATGCACACACTCCGTCTTTGAACCGGTGCATCATATCCCACTGGCTGGGCAAGGACAACAACCTAGGCAGAGGCGTGGTCGTCGCACTAAAAGTGACTTCACTCCACTTGATAGACGACTGAGCGCCCTCTTCCATCAGATTGTGTTGCTTCTGCTACTCATGGATCCCTGTCCACCACTAAACCCGCTCCCAAGGTGGTATGACGCAAATGCGTATTGCGATTATCATCGAGCTTTGGGACATTCGATAGATAATTGCCACACTCTCCAAGATGTTGTCCAGAATTTGATCGACAAAGGTGCTATTGTCATCAACACCCAAGTGGCACACACTACACTTGCACCACCCCCTCCACGTGCACAAGCACCACCTGCATATCCCAACCTTATTAACCAGCCCATGCCTTCGCATAACAACTCAGTAGGCGCTGGTGCCTAAGGAATTCATTTCCTTTCTACTTCTAGGTCTACGACTTCTGTAGTAGACCTCTCTGATCTGATCCAGACCGTAGATGAGAACTTTCCTTCTCATTTTATCATTTGATTCGTGTCGGTTCCAATACGGTTGACCATGATGACGGAGCGTACAACTACACCATCGACTATACACTCTGGGTCACCTATTTGCTTACTAGCTCCACCCATGCCTACTTATCCTATCCAGTCTCTTGTCTAGTTTCCATTCCAGCATCATGTCCAGTATCTTGTCCAACCTCTTCACCAACTTCCTATCCAACATCCTATCCAGCTAGACCACCTTTCTGTCAGCTCAATGTTGGCCCCGTTGGAACTGGCAGTATGTACCTCTTTTGTCGTCCACATGACGAGGAACATTCACTGTTTTCCGCCCCTCGTCAGCTTGCCCCTCAATCTTCTAGGACGGTCCCTTGTTCTACCCCTAGCTCCTCAACCAGGCAGAGCAGCCCTCTACCTCCTTTTCTTCTTCGGAGCATCGAGAGACCTTCCTAAGGGTCTTTCAGGCAACTCATGTCTCCCCTACTATAGAACCGTCTGCTCTTAGTGGGCATGATTGCAGAGCCTTATGTCATTTATTTCTCTAGCGAGGAATTGCCTCCAACAAGAGTTAATCATAACCAGCCCCTGTTTAGTACAACGTAATATCAAAGCTTCTGAATTCCCCCTCACTCTAGTGGATAACGACGCAGGCCTTAACGTCTACCCTTTGTGCACAGCAAAAAAAATCGAATTCAAAGTCGAGGATATCATACCAGCTACGAAAGGAATGACGGCTTTTGATAACATGCATCACGACACGCTAGGGATGTCGGCTATTCCTCTCATCGCAGGACCTAAAGTCATCTATGTCGAATTCTATAATGTGGATCGAGTGCCCTCTTTCAATCTTCTGCTTGGGCCCCCTTGGTTGCACAAGCATCAAGTGATCCCCTTGGCCCTCCATGGTGTGGTTAAGTTCTGCTAGAACAATGATGTAGTTGTTGTCATGGCAGAAGATCTTGACAAAGAAAAGGTCGAGTCGGTCTCCACTATTTCCCTCCAGACCATCCATTTCGACCCCAAGCCGTCCGATGTCATGTTCCGGTCAACCGCTTCAAGCCAGTCAATTGCATTCTAGCCCTCGAGCACGTCAGTTACCTGATCGTTCATGGCAATCTCCTTTGGATGATCGAAAACGTGTGTCACAAATGGGGATACAAGAAAGGAACACCACTTGGGTGACACGGCGAAGGAATCTCTGAGCCCGTCCAAGCAAAAGAAAGGTGAGCGTTCGAGGGACTAGGCTACGAGCGACAGCAGCATAAAGACAAATAGTAGTGCATCGGGTGGTACAATCAGATTTTTATTCTGTCGGACCTCACTAACTTTATCAGTGCAGCAATACTTGATCCCAATTAGAGTCAGTCCACTGCAGAAAACAGCCAACGTCAGTTGGTGCAACCACAGCCACAATCGCCAATAGTCATTTCAACAACGTCAGTCACCGATCCAACAGCGAGCCCCACAGTGATAGTCATACAAGCCGTCGTTCCAATAGAGGCATTAGTTCAGTCAATCAGTCTTGGACATCAATTACAGCAGTCCCACAGTCTAGATATGTCAATGGTAGAGTAGAGTGCTGCCTAATATTTTGATTGCATCGAGGAAGAGGACGAGACAGTCAGTAGGGCAATTCATTCAAATGATCAAGTTAGTGACCTAAAACTACTGTTTCAAGAGCAGTTATCAGTATATGTCAAAGACGTAGCCGAGAATCAAGGGCTGAGGAAAGGAAAAGCTTGGGCTTTAGAGTAAGAGCCAACAACCCTCCATCAGCAGCTGGACCACTCATCCATCATGGTCCTAGCCGAGTCACAGTCAGAACCCACTAGACCATCAGAGTTAATCTCTTTGAAGCCGGGAGGCGGGTCTAGATGGTATATGCAGTCGAAGCCTCACCTTAAGTAAGGTAATAGTCAAAAACATAAGATCCTGAGTTAAGCTCAGAGGCAAAGCCGAGCGGCATCATTCCTATCAGTCAGCAGTAGGACAGCCTCCAACCAGCATCACTCCTTTGTACATACTACAAAAAAGAAGATTAGAAAATCAAAAAAGAAGCATGAGGAGCCGAGGAAACAGAGCAACCCGACCACTCAGCAGAGCCCACGGTTAAAGAGCCATCACGAAGTGTAGATACAAGAACACCAAAGTCAGTGTGACCATCACAAAGAATCATCAGGGGTAGAAATCAGAGCACACTCTCTCTTTCGACGTTGCCAATCCAGCCTTCGAAGAGGAAATCTCGTCAAAGCCAATCGCTTATGAAGAAGAGGATGATGACATGGAAGACAGAAAGACACTTGAAGTCTAGCCTTACGACAACGATCCTGAAGAACCAAATTCACATCAGGTGATTTGGTTTTGTGGGCCATATATCTCTCAGACGGTCGAGGCAAATTCCTGCCTAGCCCTACATGGTCCCTATATCATCAAGCAAGTCTATTCGAGAGGCACAACAATCCTAGAAGACATGGACAACGTCGAGCTACCCGAGCTAGTCAACACATGTTATCTGGAGAAGAATTACCAATGAGCGGAAGGTGTGTATCCTAGCCTTGCAAAGTATCCTTTCGTGCATCCTGCATCATCCATTAGTCCATCATTCATGCACATTTCAATAATAAAAGACAATCCAAGTTGATTTAATCCACAACATTTGCACTTTTACTTTTGTACATGTCAGCAACTTAAGCGCATCAATAACTGCATGCATCCATGCATAAACGCATCAACATCACATCCCGATGACAAAAATCGGAATAGCTAGCCTGCTTGAGAAGGGACTATACCTCTTTAGTTGACACTACCTAGATACTCTCGCGAGCGAGGAGCCACAACCCAACCACGGTTAGGTGAAATGTCCAAACTCCCATGCGGACATACACCTCCATAGGGAGATAAAATGTTAAGAGCGAGCATGAGTGTGAGCCAAAATAAAAAAAGTAAACATATCCACAAAGGCACTAAAGAAAAAAAAGAAGACAGAAGTTGAAGATAGAAGCTAGCCCTTAAGAGAGAGGCAAGTAGGCAAACTCTACCCCTATCACTTACCTTGGGGCGGAGTCGAAACAAGCATCCAAAAGAATCCGAATGACCAAAGGGACTAGCCACCCCTAGCATACAATCTCAACAGCCCCCTCTAGATTCGGATGCCCATTACCCCCAAGCAAGGGTTAGAGCGAGCCTATAAGCATATGAGGGAGAAAAGAAATGAGCCAAAAGTCAAAAAAGTAGGTCTAAACCCCCAGGAGTTTGGCATGGAGCCTAACCTACTAAATTATCTATTTCGGAGAGCCACTAACAACCTAGAAGTCCAGGTAGCGTCTTGTAAACAAGGTCTTCTCCTCTTCTCATAGCAGGCATCATTAGCATTCCAAATTCTGAAGGATGATGCAACATAACACTATCATTCCTGCATGCATTCTTGTTTGTCCACTTTGTGAGGTCTCGCTGGGTCCTAAACCAGGGGCATGTCAAATGCTCCTTGACAAAGACCTGGTTGAGGATGCCGTACACCAGGGGCATGTTAGCTGCCTTTGTGGTGATAACCTTCCCCATCAACCAGGGGCATGTCAAATGCTCCTTGGCAAAGACCTGGCTGAGGATACCGTACACTAGGGGCATGTTAGCTGCCTTTGTGGTGATAACCTTCCCCATCAACCAGGGGCATGTCAGTTTTCCTATTGGGATAGTATCTTCATCCAGAACATCTTGTCTGCTTCATAGCTCGAACGCAGAAATGAAGACAATGATAGCCAAAAGCCTCTGAGATTAAAGCAAAGTTAGAATATCAGTACTCTCCTAGTCAACATGCAAGAGCACAGTCGACAGTCCAGTGCTAAAATTAAACTCCCAAGAAGTCAGTCAGCGACACGACAACAAGCCCAAAGAGTTGTCGGAAATCCTCCAGCAAGTTCTCTTTATTCGAGGAAGAAACAATGCTCTTGTGAAGCCCTTATCCAACTAAGCGCCACATATCAGTGCAGAATTAGAGTAATAGTTTATCGGAATCGAGCATTATCGTCCTACAGCATCAGTAGCATCAAGCGAGTGAGCAAAGCAGTCGTAGTTCAGGGTGCACCCACAAGCAAGTGTTTCCTGAAACACCGCTGTTGGCCAAACCACCTATCCAGGCCCCCTAGCTTTCTTTTGTTCCTTTCTTTTAGCAACATCCACAGCATTTCGATGCCAGGGGCATGGCAGCTACCTTTTGGTATTATCTTCCAGTTACGATGGGCATGTCAGCTGCCTTTTGGTATTATTCTCTTGATATCAGTGTGACCATGCCCGACCCGAGGGAGGTCCCTATGCAGGGTCGCGCCAGAGGTAAGGAGATCACAGTCATGCCAAGATGGCGAAGGCGCAAGGAAAGATAGAAGAAAAAGAAAAGAGGAGTCGCCACCTGGTCATTTAAGGGAAAGACGAGGAAAACCACAAAAAAGATGAATGCCTAAGGTGCATATATGAAGGCTGGATGTCTGCTAACCAGAGGATGGGTAAGGATTCCTATTACACACGTGGAAGGTGTTAAGCACCCTCATACGCCCAAGAAACTCCGTCTTTCTAGTTCAATTGCTTGCTAAAGGCTAGATTGGATGTTTGCTAAACATGGATCATGCTTTAATCATGCAAATATGTATGCCATGACAAGACTGGATGGATGTGCAAGATAGTGCGAGAAAACTACGAAGCAATCCACATGAAATCATGAAAAAGTCGTGAAAATAAAAAAGGGGAAAAATAATCTGTGGTAGGGACAAATGTCGACCTTCAGGCCTGTTACTATACGCCGTGGGGCGATGAAATCCAAATCGAATCAAAAACATGAGATGTAGGATCTGAACTAGTCAAATCTGATAAAGGATGAGAAACTCTAAAGGCAGAGTGGATAAAGAAACCATGGATGAAAGGCATGGGATGTCGGCTCACCAAATATAGATAAATGTGAAGAAAAAGGATAAAAAAAGTAAAGATAAATGCCTAAATGTGTAAAAACTCCCGAGAATGGCTGAAACATGGACAATGCAAGGCTAAGTGCAAAGAATGAGGCGTATGCTCATGAATTGGGGACATTGGGGCAATTTGATCATTTCCCCTAGCCAGATGTGACAAGTGCTTGCATGGGAATGATGCATGGCCTAAGATATGTCAAAAGGTATGCTAAATGACTAGATAATGTCATTTGGAAGAAACCAGAGAAGAAAAATCACCAAAAGGATGTAAACGCAATAAATGACAAACATAGGGACTAAAATGCAAAATTCGTGATAATAACGAGAAAATAGATGAAAAACAGGTTCATGGTCCTTATTCTGACATGCAAATGATGGGTCCAGTGTCAATGTGGCACAAGGATGCAAAAATTGCACTTGGATAATTTCCAGAAAAGTTAGGGACTAAAGTGCAAAATTTACTTGAGTGTAAATGCAGCCAAAATGCAGGGCAAAAGATCAAATCTTAGTGCAAACATGATTTGAAAGTGGATTCTGTGATTAAATGCAAAACAAGGGTGAAAAATATCCCAAAATATGATGGAAAACATTTAAAAACCCTAAATGAGGAATTTAGAAATAATCTATGGTTCAAAATGTAAATTTTATGTTCAAGAATACTTTAATATGAATTCAGGGGCTTTTATGTAAAATTCCAGGGGCCTGATTGTGATAAAAAATGAGTTTTTTGGTTTATCAGTGTAATTATGATGAATCTTGGGGTTTAAAATGTAAAATTCACAAATAAAATAAAGAATAAAAACTATTTTAAAACTATAAGGACTAAAATGCAAATGTTTGGACCCATATGAAATAAAAAAGGACTGAAATGTAATAAATAAAGGACCTAAATGCAATAATCAAAAACTAAACTGAATGGGCCATAAAAGGCCCATTCGAAGATCACCAGAGATCGCCGATGCTCTACCGTCGGCGACCATCCAGAGACTACACAGGGGCTGTCGGAGCGCGCGGAGCCCTGGGGAAGCATCTTGGAGGCACGACGAGGTTCTGGGAGGCGACGACAAGGCTTGGGGAGGTCTAAGACGTCCCCGCCACCTCGAGCTCCAGCGAGGAGGTCAGCGGCGACGGCTGGAGTGGCGCAGGGGCTTGGATTGGCGGTGGAGCGGCACAGCGATGCTCGGGACGATGTGGGGAGTCATCCTAGATAGTCGGCGTGGAGCTGGGAGCGTTGGAGCGACTGGGCCTCCTCATGACGGCGAACGGCGGTGGCCGGTGGCGACGGCGGGCGACGGTGGCGACGGCGATGGCACGGCGGTGAGCACACGCCTTTGGTGTCAAGTCTTTTGGGGATGAGGAAGGGGAGAGTAGAGGAGAGCGAGGAGAAGAAGAAGGGAGGAGGGGAAGGCTCCCTGGGAGCCTGGCTGGATCATTAGGGCCGCCAACGATAGCGAACCCATCACCGGTGGAGGGACAGGGGGCGCGCAGGGAGCCTGGCTCCCTTGCGGCACGACCAGGATGCTCAGGGGGATCTGGGATGCATGAATGAATTGGAGTAGAGGGGAGAAGGGTGCCTGTGTGTTTGTCCGCGGGCTCTGGCAGTGCTTCTCCTCCGACGACGGCTCTGGATCGTCGGAATGGATTGTTGAAGGCTCTGGCTGTTCGGTGTGAGGGAGGAAAGGCACGGCTGCTGAAGGAAGCCTCGGACTCATGGATGGAGGGTCTGAATTTCTCTCGAAATCGAAGGTTTAAGCTCTCAAAAAAATTTCCCTTTTCTAGCGCCGACGAGGCCAATTATACTCCGGCGAGGCGGTTCTCCGCCGTTGATCCTCCTCTCCTTAGCCCATCAGCGCCGTTGGATCGGCCCTGAGCTGGAGTAGGTTTGCCAAATATATCGGAAGCGGAGATCTGTCCTGGATTTCTTGGAATTGCACGCTGGAGTTCTCGTCGGAAAAATAGGATTGCCAAAATTATTTTTGACATTTGTATAGTTTGAAATTGAATTCTTGAATAAACAGTAATGGGCTTAACAGGCTTAGGGTTTTGTGATTTTTATTTTGATTTTTGTTTTAATTTTATTTTGGATTTTTTTTGGACTTTTTAGGGTTTTAATTTTTGGATTCTAATTGGGCTTTATGAGTTTAATTTAATTCCTTAATTTTGTGATTTAAGGTTTTAATTGGTTTATATTTGATTATTTTATGAATTTTTAAGGATTTTTTAGTGTTTTGGTTTTAAGCTTTTAATTAGAGTTTTGAAATTTATTTTAGACTTCTTTTTTATGTTTTTATGATTTTAATTAGGTTTGTGATTACGGTTTAATTAGCTGATTTTTAATTAATTATTTTCAAAAAATTTAGGGATTTTAGGATTTTATTTTTAAGTTTTTAATCAGAATTTTGTGAGTTAAATGTGATTATTAATTTTGGATTTTAGGGTTTTATTTAATTGATTTGAAATGTGGTTTTGAGTTTTAGTTAGGGTTTATTTAGTGATTTTGGGTTAATTAGGGTTTATTTATGGATTTTTGGATTAATTAGGGTTTATTTATTTATTAATTGTGATTTTTGTGTTTATTCGAGTTTTTTGGGTTTAATTAGGGTTTTTGGATTAATTAAGGTTTTGAATTTTTATTAATTGAGGTTTTCAATGGATTTTCACGTTAATTAGGGTTTTTACTTATTTATTTGGGTTTTAAAGTGATTTAATTTGAATTAAGCTTGAACTAGGGTTTTTGTCTTATTTAATGGATTTTAATTTCTTTTCACTTGATTAGGGTTTAAAATTTTGATTAATTAGGGTTTTATTGAATTTTAAGTTGATTTAAGTGGGTTTTAAATGGATTAGGGTTTTTGTTGGATTTTTAA
>JAMKQA010056794.1:0-14688 GCA_024699735.1 Posidonia australis | reverse complement strand
GAAGTCAACACGACTCTTGTGTTTATGTTAGGAAGTGTTCCGATGGCTTTTGGGTTTACTTGCTTTTATATGTTGATGACATACTCATTGTCTCTAAGCAGAAAAGCGAAATTTAGAAACTAAAGTCTCTTCTAAATTCAGAATTTGAAATGATGAACTTAGGTGTTGCCAAGAAAATTTTGGGAATGCAGATTTTCAGAAATAGAGAACAAAAGAAATTGTTCTTTTCTCAGCCAGACAACATACAGAAAATTTTGTCAAAATTCAGAATGGATTGTTCCAAACCTACAGGTACACCTTCTGCTCCAAGTGTTTACTTGTCTTCTTCTATGTCACCTCAAACAGATGATGAAACAAAAGACATGAGTAGGACTCCATATGCTAGTGCAGTCGGGAGTCTAATGTATGCCATGGTATGTTCTAGGCCTGATATAGCACATGTTGTAAGTGTTGTTAGTCGTTTTATGTGTAATCCACGGCGAGAACATTGGCAAGCTGTAAAACGGATTTTCAGGTATTTTAAAGGATCTAGTAACCAGGGTTTAAGATATGGAAATAGTGATGATTGCATTATCAAAGGCTATTCTGACTTAGATTTTGGAGCAGACAGGGACACTAGAAAGTCTATGACTGGTTATGTGTTTACAGTGGGAAATTCAGTGGTGAGCTGGATGGTATCTCTTCAACCAATAGTCACATTGTCATCCACTAAGGCTGAATATGTTGCAATGACAGAGGCTGTAAAGGAAGGTATTCAGTGGTGATTTTGGCTTACATCAGGATTCTCTTGACATTTTCTGTGATAACTTTAGTTCCATTTGTTTAGCCAAGGATCATGTCCATCATGAAAGGACTAAACATATTGACATAAGGTATCACATTATACGAGGTGAGAAGAGGGTAAAGTTTGCTAAAATCGCTACTGAAGATAATCTTACAGATTTTTTCACCAAAGCTGTTCCAGAGAGCAAGTTTGTCCGTTGCTTAAATTTGCTCTATATTTGTGATCATATCTAGATTAGTTCTGTTCAGCAGGGCGAATATACAAGTCAAGGTGGAGATTTGTAGAAAATGACTTGAATATGCTTTGATAAAAAAAAAAAAATTCAGTATTAATGCCCTGTTCTCAGTCGCGGGATTTCACCCGCACCTCTTGCTCGCGGAAGGAAGCCTTCGCACTTGCCCCAAACTGCCCGCCTCTCCCCAGCCGCCGCGCCAGCTCCGATGGGTCGCAGAAGGGAACCGCACCTCTTCTCCAGCTGCCGCGTCTGATCTGCGCAGGGAACTGCACGCGCCTTCTTCCCTGCCGTCGCGCCTGCCCCGAACCGCGCGCCTCTCCCCAGCCGCCGCGCCTCTCCCCAGTCGTTGCGCCTTGCTCCGATGCGTCGCGGAAGGGAACCACACCTCTTCTTCAGCCGCCGCGTCTGATTTGCGCAAGGAACCGCATGAGCCTTCTCCCCTGCCGTCGCGCCTGCTTAGAACCGCACGCCTTCGCCCCTGCCGTCGCGCCTGCTCCGAGCCGCGCTCCTCTTCTCCTATCGTCGCGCTTGCTCGCGGGATACTTGGACGCAGGGATTCGTCGAGCTCTCCGTTTGCTCGTGTCTGCTCCTCGTCCGACGCGTCCGCTCCGCGTGTGGATGCATCCGCGCATCCGCACTTGTTCTCCCTCCTCCACTGCTATATAAGGAGGCAGGGTCAGTGTTTCAGGGGGTAGAAAAACAGAGAAGATTGTGATTTCTTCTGTTCTCTGTTTTTGTGGTTTCATATTATCTAGTTCTGGTTTCAGTAAAATTTCTGTGAGTACGAGTTGTACAAGAGTTGTACTCTTGGTCTGAGTTGTACTCTTCTGAAGAATAGTGAAGCCTATCTGCCCTGTGGATGTAGCCTTTTCTTGGGTGATCCACGTAAATTTGCGTATTTATTTTATTTCTGTTCTTCTTCATTTCATTTTATTTTCTTGTTTAACTAATCCTTAAACTTAACAGATAGTATTAACAGATACAAGGTCATATTGGTTGCTCGAGGTTTCGCTTAAACATATGGCATCGACTATGCAGAGACGTTTTCTTCTGTTGTCCGTCTAAATTCCATCTGGATTATTTTGTCTCTAGTTTTCAACAATTCTTGGGAATTATGCCATCTGGACGTCAAAAATGCTTTCTTATATGGTGATCTGACCGAGTCTGTACTTATGGAGTAACCTCAAGGTTATGTTGCTCAAGAGGATCGTATATGTAGATTAAAGAAAGTAATTTATGGCCTCAAGCAGAGTCTTTGGACATGGTTTGAGAATTTCAGTCAGGTGGTTCTAGTTAGGGGATTCCATAAATGTACTGTTGACCACTCAATTTTCTACAAGAGGACTACTCGTGGATGTGTTATTCTGACAGTGTTTGTGGATGATATATTGGTGACAAGCAGTAATATGAAGGACATTACAGACATCAAATAACATCTCCAAACCTATTTTGTCACAAAGGATATAGGAAAGTTACATTACTTTCTTAGGATTGAGTTTGCCCATGCATCTGGAAGGATGACATTGTCACAGAGGAAGTATGTCTTAGACTTTTTACATGAAACAGGTTTTTTAAGATGTAAATTAGAGAGTACTCCGATTGAGCAGACATTGGCATTTTGGGACACCAGTTCAGACTTGTTAGAATATCCTAGTCAGTGCAGATGGTTGATCAGAAAGCTTATTTATTTGACAGTAATTCAGCCTAATATCTCATACGTAGTCAGTCTATTGAGTCAGTTCATGCATGAGCCGAGGATAGTACATTAGACGGGAGTTCTATACATTTTGTCTTATGTTAAAGAGGCTCTAGGTAAGGGTTTAGTATATAGAAAGAATGGTCACACAGAGATCATCACTTATTTTGACTCAAGATATGCAGGAGATTGTGGAGACAAGAAATCTACATCTGATGTCGTAGTAATCTTGTCACACGGTGAAGCAAGAAGGAGAATGTAGTGTTAAGGTCTAGTGCTGAAGTAGAGTATAAATCCATGACCTAGACTGCTTGTGAGATGGTGTGGATCAAGTCACTCTTGGAGTAGCTTGTGTTTGGTATTGAGCTATCTATGTCTATACAGTGTGATAACTAGACAGCTATATTCATTGTAAACAATTCAACCTTTTATGAGTACATGAAGCACATTGAGGTTGATTGTTACTATGTGAGAGATCTAGTAATGAAGGGAGTTATTTCTACACCCTACACTCAGTCCTTAGATCAGCTAGCAGACATCTTCACCAAAGGTCTTAGTGTTGGGATGCAAGTCTTTGTGTGACAAGTTGGACATGATTGATATGTATGCTCTAACTTGAGGAGGAGTGTTAGATATATAATACATGTGCAGTTAAGTCTCTATGGTTATATGGGTTATTGAATATCCGTTTATGTCTAAGGTATCTGGTCTGTCATATATATACACACACACACATGAGTAATAATAGATTATCTCTTCTATTTTCCTTACTTTTGCCTCCAATAGCATAATAAGGCCAAATACCGTCACAAATCAAATCTAGAACATTAAATTTTATATTCAAAGTGTTAGATGTAGATTGACTTGCATCCAATGTAGGACGCAGTTTGGTTTGCATCTTATCCCTAAACTATGCTCCTGAATTATCATTTCGTGCACATCTTACACATCACAAGGCTAAATTACAAAAAATCACCTTGTAGATGAATCTCTACAATAGGGGAGCGTAAAGGAAGAACCTAGCCTTTTCTAGGTTTTCATATTCATTATCTGGGGGAGAAATCTAGTTTCCAGGTGTTAGGCGCGTATAATAGCATGTCTTACATAAGACGCAACACACCCAGCATCTAACACTTTTAAGCATAAACTACCAAAATTCATCGTGCACCTTACTCATTTCATTAAATGGGGGTCAAAATATGATAAAATATGGTTACTAACAATGTGTGCACATTATATCTAACTTTTAAATCCATATAAATTAATTCCAAAAGGGGTATGCATAGAGATTGTCTAACTGGCCAGAACTTGTGTCATACATAAGAAGTAAGAAGCTTTACGTCTTACACCTAGAATACATTTTTCACTTAAAAACCTTTTTTCAACTTACATGCATACTTATGAATGGATAATGAAATCGTAAATACTGCTAGGGATCACTTACATCCAACTGCATGCATTATATATCAAACTTAAGAGATCAACCAAACCATTTATATAAGGAAGCATGCAAAGACTATAAGCAGGCATAAGACGTTACTTGGGCTGCGTCTTGCGTCCTATGCACTGTAGCAGGAGGTTAAATTAAATCCTCCAACCAAAGCATGCCAAATCCCAACAATTCACATGCTATTCAAGAACACTTACACATCAACCCATCCAAGAAGTGCAAGCAAGAAAAATACATCAACATGACATGCAAAACTTGAAAGGGTGTGTACCTTGCATTAAGGGACACCCAATCATGCAACGAGCTTCCAATGTTTGAGAGCTCATGAAACTTTTACATGCGCTCATCCAAGCTCCCTTTAGGCTCCCATGATCCTTAATTTCGCAATCAATACCAGAAGCTCAACGAAGTCAGTGCATGCATGCAAAATGGAGAGGGAAAAGAGGAAGAAGAAGGAATAAGAAGGAAGATCCTACAACCATAACCCAAAGAAAATGGCATTGGTCACATGTATAAAGGTAAGCCAATCTTCCTGGAGAAGCTTGGCGGCATTAATCACAATTATCCTTGTGTTTTATATAAGATGCGTCACCTGTTGCGTTCTACACCTAGGAATCCAAGAATTAATATCCTAGATGTTGAACGCATGGTACTAAATGTCTACGCATGTTGTCGAAATTTCTCCGACACGTGTCTTATTTTCAATTTACCGACATAACTCCGACACGATATCGAAATGGAAGTTTTCTGAACAAATGTAAATTTTTTTTACCGTGTTTCCACCGACACAATTCTGACATACCGATATTTCCCCGACACATGTCTATTTTTCAACTTATCGAAGTCCGACACGAAATCGACATTTAGAACCATGGTTGAACGTAGGGTTTCTTACGTATAAGATGCAAGTCTATTAGCATCTAATATCCAGAAATCTAGATGAAATATCTTACCTAAAATGCTGCCAAGAATTTGGATCGTTATAGTCTCTCTCCCTCCTCTTGAGGTGGATACCATAGTTGACTCAAGATCATTATCTTGCCCCTTGTAGGTGTACTATCGTCATCAGCAACCATGTCAGTCATGACTTATTGAGCCAACTCCTACGTCTGTGGATGCACTTACCTCTGATCTTGACATACTGATTGCTTTTTGAAAGGGTAAATGATCTACTATTGCTTATCCTATCTTTTATTTTGCTTCCTATGATCGTCTTATTTCTTTATTTGTAGTTTTGTCCAGTTTATTTCTTTTGAGTCTATTCCTTGGAACTACAAAGAAGTATTTCTCCTATCGCATTGGAAGGTTGTCATGGATGAAGAAATGTAGACACTAATATCTCGTGGTACATGAGATTGTAGATTGGTACAAGGTTTGATTGGTTGTTCGAGGGTTTGGTATAGATTATGCAGAGACCTTTCCTATAGCTTGTTTAAATTCATAACGTGTGTTGCTCTTTTTTGCTATCAATTAGTCATGGACATTATGCTAGGATGTTAAAAATGCTTTCTTCTATAATGACTTGGTAGAATAGGTACTAATGGAGCAACCTTTAAGATATGTTGTTTAATGAGATGATGGTGTTTGTCTGCTTTGAAAGGTTATTTATGGTCTAAAATGAAGTCTACGAGCCTAGTTTCAGAAATTTGATAACATTATTATTGAATATGGGTTTATAAGGTATGTTGTGGATCACTTCGTTTTTATGAGACAAAGTAGTGGCTGTGTACTCTTGGTAGCGTCTGTGGATGACATCCTTGTCATGGGGTGTGATATTGCAAGATTTGATGGGACAAGGAAGTATTTAAAGAAGCACTTCATCATCAAGGATATGGGCAAGTCTAGATGTTTTCTAGGTATTGTCTCAGAAGAAGTGTGTTCTTGATCTTTTTCAAGAAATTGGTGTTCTTGGATGCAAGTCATAAAACACTCCAATAGACCAAAATCCAATGTTTTGGGACTCTTCGGTGACTTGATTGGAAAATTGATTTATATGACAGTTAGTAGTCCAAATGCTTCCTAGGCAATGGCTTCTCAGTTAGTCTATGCATGAGCTTAGAGTAGTCCATTGGCAAGGTAATTTTTGTGTATTAGCACATATCTAGGGTACACTTGGATAAGGTCTGATTTATAAAATGAATGTGTACCTTGAAGTAGAAACATATTTAGACTTTGGTTATGTTGGTAATAAAGGAGACTGAAAGTTTACCTTAGGATATTACACATACGTAGGAGGAAAACTGATCATATCTCGAAGTAAAAAGTAGAAACTTGTGTCTAGATCCAGTGTAGAGGCACAGTACTACTCTATGACATAGATAGCATGTGAAATGATGTGGATAAGATCTTTATTGGCTCAACTTGGTTTCATAGTGAAGGTTCCCATGCTTATGCATTATGATAACTAAATAGAAATTTTCATCGCTAATAATATGATGTTTTATGAGCACACAAATTATGTAGAAGTTGACTGTCACTATGTGTGTAATTTAGTGGTGAGAGGATTAATCGTTACTTCATATACACTGTCATCTGAACAACTTACAGATAGCTTCGCCAAAGGTTTGAGTATTGGAATGCTTGAGTTACTTTGTAATAAGTTTGGCAAGATTAATATACATATACTTTAGCTTGAGGGGGAGTGTTAGAATTATCTTGTGGCCTATTGTGTTATATGGGGGTCATACGAGTTATTGGATATCCATAAAGTTAGTTACTCCTATATATATATATGCAATCTTTCCCTGTCAATGAGAAGTAATCATTTTCTCTAAGCCACAACAGAGGGATTAAAGTGGGGTATCAAAATTGCTACCGCAATAAGTGGGTTTTGAATCCCAACATTAGATAAGGCAACACTTTGTTCCACTACGAATAGTAATAATGGGGACCAATGCCCTTGTGCACCTAATCAAGGTAACACTTTCACCACTATTTGATAGATTATTTTAGTTATTTTTTATCTCTTTGTATGTGATCAATTTAGTCATTTTTTGCTTCAATCATGGTACAAAATGTCGACACGTGTTGATGAAATGTTGGCAACACATGTCGGTTTTGGAATATAGGGAAACAAAATTAGAGTCTATATAAGGAAGTGCCATATTTTAGTACGATGTTTTGACAAAGTCGATCGTGTTGATCAAGCCTTTCGACATTGTGTAAAAGTTACACAATGTCCAAACCGAGTCAATTGACACAGGCGATGTGGATGACTTGGTCAACACATTTGTTGTTGCAGCGCTATTGGATTTTTTAGGTTTCCTTTGGTCCTGCTAGTGCTATTTGCTCCAAGGTATGTAGATTTCTCCTCCAAGGCTTGCTGATTTCTCCTCTAGACTACTGATTTCTCCTATGGGCTGCTGATTTCTCTTCAAAGGTGTGTTGATCTTACAACCAACACTTCAGGGTTTTTGTCTTTTAAAGAAGAAGAAGAGACTATTGTTGTTGATTTTCAATTTTACCCTTTAGTGACTTGTGCTGCTTTAAGTAGACATGTGACTCATAATTAGACCTACAAACAGATGGATTTTGGACTTTTGGACCAATAATTATATGCTTCACCTATAGTCTATATAGAAAACAAAATGATAACATGGCTGTTATATATATAAACTATGTAGCAAATTAAAAAAAAAGATTAGAATAATAGAATAATTGTGTAAATTTAAAAAAATGGGTTAATTACACATATAAAATAAATTAAATTTTAGAATTGATTAAGGAAAATAAAATAATTGATGAAATGGATAGAAGTCATAAAAAATCAGAATAAAGAAAAATCCTAAATTAATCACTAAAATCAAAGTAATTTAAGAAACATGAAATTTCTAAAGTAATTAATGATTCTAAAATTTGAAAAAAATAAAAAAAATAAAAAAGATTTCGATGGATGAGGCATTTATGTAATATAAAGCATATACAAGGTATTTTTTGTGAGTTCTTGATCTTAAAAATTTATTAAGCATTTTTAGGTAGTATTTATACTTCAAGATATTTATATTAAGTCTATGTAACACATTTTAATGTGATACATGCTTAGAAAGTGGGCTTAAGTAGCCCTAGATGTATGTTACTTAAGTTTAATCTAGTGTTTCAAATCAAAATGCGAAGTTTTTTGTCCATTTCCCGTGGACATCTGTATTTTTAACATGTTTTCATTGACATTTTCATTGATGTTCGATACGTTTCTTATTTTTGTTGGACCGAAGTTCGATATGAAATCAACATTTAAAATCATGATTTATATTTAGATTCTCCTATTTAAGGACAACAAAAGTGGTCATGCCTTCTATCCCATTATGTGGTGTCCGCAAATGAATCTGCATCTCCATTTATTTCCATCCACTGCATTCTCCTAATGGAGGAAAAGATTTTATTAGGATTTCTAAATGTTAGATGAATGATGTTATTATTATTGCTCAAGCTTTGAAATCTGAAGTGGAGATTCTAGTTTGTCACATTAGGATCAGATTGTGGTCAATCCTTTTTATCACATGATCAGATTGTAGACTAATTCTCACTTGGTGCTACATCAGTTTGAGTTGATTGTGATCACCGTTCATCATGCAACTAAAAGGGGCAGCATTTTTATTACCATTGAAAGGATAGTTGTTAACTTCATTTCTTATTTATTCATGGACAGTTCCATGTTTTTTTGTTATTTTAGATTCTTATATTTTAGGAACCGGACACTAATGAGTTGTATAATAATTGTTGCTTGAGCATTGAAGTGGTGATTGTAGGCTTGCTTCTTTTTGGAGAGAGATTATAGTTTGTCTTTTTGGGATTGGATTAGTGCATTCTTCTTCTATCTCAGGATTTGACTGTAGTTTGATCCAAATTAGAGGAACTACAACCACTCCCAAAAAAGACTACAATATCCACTTTCAAGCCATCTTGGTCATCAAGCAGCATGAGGAAGGACTTAACAAATTTGGATGTAGAGTTGTGGGGAGTGGTCGTAAGAAACATATTTGGTCATTAATGTTAATTATAACTTGTGTTTTTTAGATCAAAGATTTAAGATTTTGCATCTATCATTGTAGATTAATGTTTCCACCAACTCATGGCATCTTATCTCTTTTCTTAAAGGATTGAATTCTTCATGCCTCTCGCTAGACTGGGGATAGGGGTTTACCTTTTCTTATGTAATTGGACTTTGTATTGACACAGGACCCGATTAATTTTCATTTTTTCCCCATTCTTCTCTTGGTGGTGTGCTGCTATTGGTAGTTTAGGGAGAGAGTTTTCTGTTTCCTTAAAATAAATTTCAACTATTTCTCTATGTACCTCAGTTTTGCTAAACAAAATCTTGTTTTATCCAAAAAAATGTTTAACTGTTAATAGATATCCTGAACCTTGTTTCTTATATCTAGTTTATTTTCTTGTACTACATTCTTATCTTGCATTCTTGCTCCCACAGATATAAGGATGGTGAACAATTAAGTGATGAAGATAAGAAGGTAGTTATAGAAAAGATTCTTGCTTATCATCCACATTCTGAAGACAAAATTGGTTGCGGCCTTTATTCTATTATGGTAAACTTGGTACTGCATTCTTCGTAGTGGCATCCATTTGTTTTGAAATTTGTTGCTTTGATCATTTTACGTATTAATGCTTAATTTAAAGCTAAGAAGTTTATTTTTGGTTGCCTGCTCAAAGTTCATTAGGAAATGAAGACTAACCTTTAAAGCTAGATGAGGCTGTCATAGAGCCAAATAACTAAGGTGATGACTAGACCACCTTGTCTTCGAGGCCTAGGCAATAAACTCATGTTAATTTTGCAATAAACATGCATGTATCCTAATTGGGGAGCATGAAATTAAATTTTTCTTGATTTTCACTTCTTTTCTTGTCACGTGGTTATCAGATTAGAAATCCAAGTTGCTGGTAGAAAGGACCTCCTACGTTTGTAATATCTGTCTCAAAATTGGTGTTGTTTTATGGAAAGTTTATTGGAATATCAAGTGATGTAAATTTACAATATTATAGCATGTAGAACACCATTGAGTTTGAGTGTGTCAGATTCCAAAACTAGAAGTTTGTGAGGCACTTGATTTTCTACTGTGGGTGCTTCTAACATGTTAATTAACTTCAAAAAATAACATTTGGAATCTAGAAGTTCGATTATGAGAAAAAAGGGTCACCTAACAGGTGAGTTCTTGGCTCACTATCCTAATTAGGAGGGGTTAGCTACCTGAGCACGAGATACAATATTTTAGTTGATGTTTACTTATTTTCTCATAACAAGGTTATTGGATTAGGTATCCAAGTCAATGTTGAAAAGGGCCTTTAATGTTTGTAACATCCATGGCTCAAAATCGCTGTTGTTTTATGACAACTTTATTGGAATAGTAGAATACTGAGTCATGTAAGGTGTGTTTGGTTTGAAAGAATTGGGAGGAAGTAGAGGAAGTTAGGAGGAATTCCTCTTAAATCCAGTGTTTGGTTTCTTTTTGATGGTCAAACTCCATCAGTTTGCTGGAAATATGGAGGACTTGATTTTCCTTCAAAATAATTGGGAAGGAAGGTAAGCATTTGGAGAACAAATTCAAATCAAAGAATACAAAATTCTTCCAACCAAACACTAAAATTTCAAATTCAAAATTTCCTTCTAAATGATTTCTCTTTTCTATTTGGTGTGCAACAAGCTTTTATAATATTAACTATTTTTTCTCCTATAGCAAGTTTGTCATTGTTGTTCTATCTTCTACCCTCTTCAACCATGGTACCAAATGTCTACACGTGTCACCGAAATTTCTCCAACACGTGTCTTATTTTCAATTTACCGACATAACTCCAACACGATATCGAAATGGAAGTTTTCTGAACAAATATAATTTTTTTTTACCATGTTTCCACCGACACGATTACGACATACCGATATTTCCCCGACATGTGTGCATTTTTCAACTTATCGAAATCCAACACGAAATCGACATTTAGATCTATGTCTTCAACATTTCTACAAACTATGTAGTGCTTCCTAGAAATAAATGAAGAGAAAGGATATGTGTTTCCAACCCCAGATAGAGGGATTAAGGTGTGGTTATTGTTCTTGTTGTTGTGTACCATAGTCTGTAAAATCTCTGGACTGTTCTTATGAAGAGGATACAAGGGAAAATAATAAAGAAAAGCATGACATCCTCATGAGGGTTCATGCCATTGTTGGCCTATATGGAGGGATCAAAACACAATAATTTTCGAGGGCTCTTACCCATCGTTGGAGGAGATCATTGGATGGATTAGATGTTTGCCAGGTTCATGGGTTTTAGTTTTCTGGTAATTTGTATTTTTTATTTTTTCCCCTTGTATACATCATCCTACTTTAGGATGATCCTTGTCTATAATGAGAATCATCCAATCCCATTTTTCAAAAAAAAATATATCTGTTAATCTACATCCGTTTCTTATCTGTTTAATTTCTTGGAAACATATTATGTTAAAATGTCTTTTCCATTATTGTATCAACCAATTCCACAGTTTATGTTCATGCTCCTATATTATAAGATGCTGAACTGATCCCAGTATCTTTTATTGATTCTTTACCCATGTTTGTGCACTAAATTGTGAGAAGCTATTCTTAGTTTTAGCTGCATACATAGAATTAAATGTCGGTGGAAATGTTGATGGAAACGTAGTAAATTTACGAAAGTCCATAAAAATGGTCAAAAAACTTTAAATTTTAATTTGAAACTCTTGGATAAGCTAAGTAAGCAATAATCTACATCTTAAACTACTTAGATTAACTTCTTCAATATGTATTACATTAAAATACAGTAGATGGACCTAACAGAAATATCCTAAAGTATAAATAATACATAAAAATACTTAATAAAGGTTTAGGTTAAATCATTATGCTACATGACCTAAATAATACTTAAATCATTATGTTAAATCCTAAAAAATTATAAAAAACTACTCATTTTATAGAATCATTATGTTAGATCTATCATCTATGTGATGAATTGAAATATTATTAGGTTAAATCTTTATTTTTTAATTAATTACAAATTAAATATGAAAATTTCTTAAATAAAAGAAAAGATTTACTACATAACAAAGACTTAAAGAAAAAAAAGAGAGAAAATGATGGTTACAGACATAAGCCTGGACATGATAGGACGGAAGCTTTCATCACTAAGCCTTATCAAACTATTAACTACTATATTATACTCTATATGTATTTCCAATTTATTGGAAGGTAGTAAAACCTTTTTTGCAAGAAAGGACTCAAAATAAAGAAAAGATATAAGCCTGGATCTCTCGTCACAACTCACAAGCTTTAAAAGGAAAAAAGGAGATCGAGACATATCACACATGCCAACACTCAGTAGACTATAAAAGTAAAAAAAAAAAGGGAAGGGCACAGGGACGAACTTGGTTGGAGGCTGCAGCGGAGCGACGTGCTCATGGAGAAATCTAGAAGATGAGGGCAGATCGACGGAGAGAAGGGCGGACGGCACAAGAGAAGCTTGAGGAGACTTGAAGAAGGCACCAGACAACAAAGGCGGATGACACAGGATGATCGACGACATTGGAAGGCAAAGGCGGTCGACGCAGAACGGCGGACGGTGTTGGACGGTTGGTTGGACGATTGCTGGAGAAGCTTGAGGAAGAGGAGGAGAGGAGATGGGAGAAGGCACAGCTGATCGACGAAGGGAATCAGTGGCTTTAGTCTGTGTCGATTTGTTGAGGAGGTGTGTCCACTGATACGTGAAATTTTGCGTTAAAAACTACCAAACATCCGCCGATGTCCACCGATGCTTTCGACATCCACTGAAATATCGTTCGACATAAGGTAAATCGCGACATACGTTTAAATGTCGTTTCTATAATTTTACCTATCGATTCGTGTCAGCGAAATGTTGCCGAGACGGATCGACATTTGGCACCATGGCTGCATGTGGATGCCCACTGATAACATTATACTGGGCAGGCTACTCTTTGCTTTTTCCTGATTTCCTGTGCACCCATGGTCTAACTCAAAATATAGGCAATGAGAGCATGATCATATGTATTTTTTTAAGCAGTAATGAGAAATTTCATTGAAGACCAAAATGAAAGAGGTTAAAACAAACAGAAAAAAGAGACAAAAGAAAATAAACCACAAAAAACTAAGGAGCCCTATCAAGACGGTAGAAGCTTAGGACAAACATACAGCATGAAGTTCCATAGAAAGAACACAAAATGAACAAACAACAAACAACAAAAACTACAATTCCTCACAATGCCACCAAAACCTCTAACCAAGCAGCAATATCCTAGTGAGTCACGACATCACAGTCTGGTGTTGAAGAAGACCCTTCAATAACCAAGTAAAAAACCATTGACTTCCATTTGAGATTTTTGTACTGGTTCCCAACAAAGATTCTTTTGTTACACTTTAACCATTGGAGCTACCATAAAGGATGAGGAATCAAAAACCACACCACCCATTTCCTACGATGAAGACGTTTGTTATGACTCCATGGAGGTGGATCAATGAGATGCTCTGCATAATTTGAGCAAAAGGGAGGATGGTTGAAGTAAGATAGTCAAGATGAATCCCAGAACCACTCAACTGAATCATTGATTCTGCCATCAAAATTAGTCAAATTTCTTCTACACAGATAAATATCTTGGCACCCAAAGAAAAGATGCCCCAAATCTTGTTGCTCACAATGACGGAAAGACCACCAACTAGCCAAATGGAAATCTTATGTCACGCTCCAAATTTTCTACAATAATTTAAACAAATTAAATTTTGGGAAAACTAAAGCTAAACAGTAAAATATCCAACCACCAAGAACCTGTGTGTGTGGCTAGCAGACTCCAGACTATATGTGCTACGCTAAACCAATCGTATGTCTACACCTGCGAACAAAACTACAAGGAAAATGCATGAGTGACCAAAGTCACCTAGTACGCACTCCATGAAAACCGCGGAAAACAAAACATAATCAATTTTCCTTTTAAATTCCTTTCGCAAACTCTTTTCCTCAAAGCCTCAGAAATCAGGCCTACACTTGCCAAAACCACAAATCAGGACTCCACTGGTCCAAAACTACAAGCAACGACCCTCAATAGCCAAAACCACACACAGTGAGTCGTGAAGCCCGACGCCAGGCAACCAAACTTTGGCCATATGCAATCCACCGAGGAGCGACTCCAGCATTCTGCATTGCCACGGTGAAGTCACCATGTGTAGGAGTGATCAACGTTCCGCGATTCCCCTCTCAGGAGAATCCTCAGAAGCCAACCCCTCCATGGGAAGGCTGTCCTGTCACTTAGGACGCTACCAGCTACGGAGCACGTGTCCCACCTACATTGGCCACCACAAGGTACGCCTCCTCACGGCGTCCTCCACACACGGTGCTAAGGAGGGAGTTTATACCTCTACACCCGATAACACTCGAGCCTCAGTGCTCACAGCGACAGTAGGAGTATCATACCTCCCCGTCATGCCACAAGACACCTCAACCCGCGGACCACAACCCTAGCCTCGAGACGACAGTCAAGGAGTCTCATACCTCCAGGAC
>JAMKQA010056793.1:0-16228 GCA_024699735.1 Posidonia australis | reverse complement strand
AGAAATTAGACATTCACATCCTAGATTTTTGTAATTATTCTTCTTGATTATTTATTTCAAGTCATTGGTGTGGAAATAAATTGAGAGAGAGGATTCCTGTTGCCACATACTGGGATTAAGGAATGTTTGTTATTGAGAGAGATATTTAAGTTCATTCTTCATACTTCTTTGTATTTTCTTTCAATGAATTTTAAGAAAAGGCACACCCTTTATTGTTTTTAAATTTCCTTTAGGAAGGAGGCTTTTGACAATTAGTATTGGCATTCAACCATGAGCTTTGGATGATTCCGAGTTGTTCCCAAGCCTAGAAATTGGTATGATCAGGTCCCATGATAATCTGGCAGAGTGGAATATTTTTCTAGTGAGGTAGATGAAGTTTGCAACTTGTTAATGCATCACCTTAGTGAAAAGGTGCTACCATGATGGACAGTTTAGCTGCATAGGCGAGCATAAGGGATAATATGATCGTGTTCCCTAGACAACCCACAGGAGATTGAATTTTTTGTGTTTCCATTTTTTAAAATGGAAAGGTAGATAGATTAAATAAGATAGCAGCCTATGAAACCCACGGCATAACCAAAGTTTTTACTTTTCAGCCATAGAAATAAGTCAACATAGCAACATCGTCTGCAACATCAAGCAATGGGATGGACAACGACTCTATAATTGTGGCATGGCTGGACGTGTTATTTAGGATGTAGAAGGGGGACATCGTGTACTTTGTTGATTCTCTTTCTTTTGTGTTTGTTTTTTTACCTTTTTTTGGGGTTTTTTCTTTGTGCCTTATCATCTTGATAAGATTTTTCTGGTATTGTTTTTGTTTTCCTTTTGGTTTCTTAAGTAAAAAACTTCAATCACTCAAAAAAATGAAAAGAAGAAATAAGTCAAATGTACGAGTTTATAACAACATTAGTTGCTGAAGACAAAGGCAGGACAAAAACATAGGCTTTGAAAGTAAAACTAAGATAGTCTAGAGGAGGCTTTCATAGAACAAGAATAGTCATAGTCGATTCCATACTCTTTGGGTATGCTGAGATAAATATAACTAGTAACTTAAACAGATACCAGGCTTTCAATTCTGTAACTGTAAAATATGCAACAATAGTCATTTTGTTGTTTATAATTGTGAAAAAGTCATAAGAGGTATTTAAAAGCCTAAAGATATCTTTTTCTTTAAAACCAAAATCTAAAATACATTGATTAGTGTTTTTCCTCATATGATTATTCAGCCTTGAGCAATTTGTACTTTCTTGTCATGTTATTTCTTTAGGATAACTACGTTTTGCAACTTCTTTAGGCAAGTCATTCCGTGTAGATTTTCGTCAATATGTTATTTCTTTAGAATGACTTTCTCAATATCTAGTAGATATTTAAGTCATTCTGTTTGTTTATTTACATTAACAAATCTAGTAGATATTTAAGTCATTCCGTATCTTAATGTAATACATATTGAGAAAGTTGATCTAAATATTCTAAGATGTAGATTATTGCTTACTTTAGCTTATCCTAGTGTTTTAAATCAAAATTCAAAGTTTTTTGACTATTTCCAGGGATTTCCATAAATTTATTGTGTTTTCATTGACATTTTCACCGATATTCGACAGGTCTCTTATTTTTGTTAAATCGAAATTCAATACGAAACTGACGTTTAATTCTATGATCTTGACGTCTATTCATTACTGAGACATTGTCTAGGTGATATGATGATTCTTTGGCAACAAGGTGCTTCATTGTTGCTTGGTGGCCTTGGTGCCTTGAGCCCTTGAATCTAAGGTTCTATTTGTTGCTAGGTGATATTTGTTGCTTTTATGCCTGGACATGTGAGCCTTGTCTCTAAATCTATGAGATTTGTCTCAAAATTTGTTCTGCTTCAGTGTTGGTTGTTCTTCGGTATTTGTGATTGTAGTTGGTGTCATGCTTAGCATTTTTTTTTGTCACATGTTATATCATTTTGATGATCTAAGGTTCTAACACTGCAGATATTTCATTCATTTATAATTTTTTACTTCCTCATCTTTGATCAAGCCTTAATTATCTCATGTAATTTTAATACCTTAGACAAACATGTGTTTGCTTGTTAATCTCTATACTGATATTATTCCTGCTCTTATGGTGCATTCCTATTTGATGTTTTTATTTTAGGGCTCTACTGCATTTTCTTGATCGTGGAAAGTTTAGCAGCAAGGATGTTTTTGTTGAGAATTACAAGAATCTAAGCTCTTTCAATGAAACAGAGGTACATCAGTATTAGACTTTCTTGGCATACACCTGAAGTGATGTGAATCAGGCCTAGTTACTGATCTTTGTACTTGCAAAATTTGAATGAGTATTTCCTTATGTAGCTTGCAAATCTTCATCAAGAGTTACGGCCTCACATTCTCCGAAGGGTCATCAAGGATGTAGAGAAGTCCTTGCCTCCAAAAATTGAACGCATTCTCCGTGTTGAAATGTCCCCTCTTCAGAAACAGTAAGTTCACCAGCAAGTTATTGCTATCGATATTTTATTCTGGCTGGCATTTGACCTTTTTTTTTTTTTTTTCGTTGGCCAAGGTACTATAAGTGGATATTGGAACGTAATTTTCACAATCTAAATAAAGGAGTTCGTGGGAATCAGGTTTAGTCTGCTCATAATCCTGAATATTATTTTGCCTATACACATTCCACACTTTTTTACACGTTGAAAATTTCTCTCAAACCTGCAGGTTTCACTTTTGAATGTTGTAGTCGAGTTGAAGAAATGCTGCAACCATCCTTTCTTATTTGAGAGTGCAGATCATGGTTATGGCGGTGATATCAACATTAGTGATAGTAATAAAGTTGAACGAATAGTTTTAAGCAGTGGCAAACTAGTAATTCTAGACAAACTGCTTATTCGGTTGCGGGAGACAAATCACCGTGTTCTCATATTTTCTCAGGTTTGTTCAGTAAGGCTTGGCATTCATTTATAATAGTCTTCACTTGTGTACATGTAATAGTCTTCACATTCTTACATGGCAAATAAAAACCTGACCTAACTCAAGAAATAAGATTCAGGAACTGAATGTGCTTAATCCCGCAGTGGCTAGATGCTTTTGTTCTTGCTAATTATGGCTATAGCTGCCCAGTGAATTCTATAGATATCGGAGAGCAAAAAGGCTGCAAAAAAATAATATGAGAGTTTGACACCCTAAAAATGTCAACAACAATACTAGTAATTGATGGCACTGATCATGTGCCCCCTACCCTAGCCTTATTGGTGTTTTCCTTGTAGGCAGTGATCATATTTCTACATGAACTAACTTGTTGAGTATGAGAAACAATGATATTGTATCATTGTAATATACCGATTGATCTTATTATCTTACCAATAGAGTATATGCCCATGAATTCTGTCAAATCAACACCATGAATTATTTTCATTTCTTTTTCCCTTAAACTTGAATCAAAATGTCCTTGTAGCTGGATCCATAATTCTTTCTTGCACTGGCTTATTGATTGATAAGGGAAGGTAAATTTTTACGGTAAGCCTATTTCATTGTATCCTCAACTATTGAAATTATTAATATTATTCTATCTCATTTTTTATTGATTGGTGTCAGGGTAGCATCCTTATCATTTCTTATCCTATAATCAGTGTTTATTAACCTGAATATCTTGTCATCCTTTCTCAAAAAGAAAAATATTTTCAAAGTCTTATTTTGCATTTCTTATTTTGAAGATATTGATTCTCAATTGTCCTACATTTCGTAGTAGCAAGAAATTGTGTTTTTAGATGAAATCTTGTACATGTGCGAAAAAAGATATAATGGTACTTAATAAGCAAGTAACATACAATTATTTTTATGAACTGCTTAGTTCGAATTCAGCACTTTGTACAACTACTAATTATTTGTTCACCCCCTTAAAAGTAAGCTGAGATTCAATACATTACTGAAAGATTTTAGCAGCAAGGCAACCCTATTATCTTAAATGTCAAAGAATAAGAATTATCACACTTACCTACAAATCTGTTGGACAACTATGTCCTCAATGAGTTTCTTAGTCATCGACATTCTCGTAAACTTCACAACATCTAAAATATGGGGAATGTATTCAATATCTTATCCATATGTGAAACAAAATGTCACATGTCACCAAAGATTAGGGTGTCATCCTTTTTTTATACATACGGTGGTTGTGAGCTGACCAGCTTTACAAAAGCCTCCTCTTGTAAGTGATATCTATTTTATTGTTACATGTATCGTGAATATCTTCTGGATGTGCAGTGTGCACAACTGATATCCATCATTCAGGAAGAGACTTGGGTATGAGAAACTTTGTTAAGGAGTCAATGTTAGATACATTCATCAGGACTAGGCAATTTTATGACATTGCACGCTTATTGCCATCGAAAGTATTACTGACATATCTATCTGATGGTTGGAGAGAAGTAACTAAGAGTGAAAAATTCGACGGTCTGTCTTATCCAAATTTGCTGTGATTGCTTGTAGGAGGGTGCATAACAAATTTGTTCCCTCAATAACCAAATGGCTACCGACCATTCCTCCATTATAATAGTTGGAGTAAATTTGTCAACACACACTTCTCATTCGCAATACTACTAAAAGGAAACCAAATGTAAATTCTCTCTGTTCTAAATAAGAGCTTCAAACTATTCTTTTTAACCTGAAAGGCACGGACATGTATTTACTTTAAGCAAAATACAATGTGGAGGTAGTAGGTATTTAATAACCCCATTTCTAGTCTTAAAGATGTTCTTTCCTTGGTTCTTCAGATGGTGAGAATGCTGGATATACTTGCAGAATACCTGTCATTAAGAGGGTTCCAGTTTCAGAGACTTGATGGTAGCACAAGGGCAGACCTTCGGCACCAGGCCATGGAGCATTTTAACGCACCAGGAAGTGATGATTTTTGCTTCCTTCTTTCAACACGTGCTGGTGGCTTAGGAATTAACCTTGCTACAGCAGATACAGTTATAATCTTTGATTCAGATTGGAATCCACAAAATGATTTACAGGTATGAGTATCAATAGTTTCTCTATTGCATTTGGAATGTTTGTGCATTTTCTTCCCTTTTTTGGGTGCCTTAGGGGCTCTTCCAATTTTTCATGCTCGGTCTGTTTCATCTTCTTATTAAAAGTGTGCTTCTTTTCTTTCAGGCAATGAGTAGGGCCCACAGGATTGGGCAACAAGATGTTGTGAACATATATCGGTTTGTTACTAGCAAAAGCGTTGAGGAGGATATTCTTGAGCGTGCAAAGAAAAAGATGGTATCTTTCTGTGACATTCTAATTTATTTATTATCTTCAAAAATAAATAAAGGGAAAAACTTTTTACATGATTTCACCGTTGAATATTTTTTGTCTTATTTTGTGCTGTGTAGGTTCTTGATCATCTCGTCATTCAGAAACTCAATGCAGAGGGCAGGCTGGAAAAGAAGGAAACAAAGAAGGGGAGTTCAATGTTTGATAAGGTATGAATGGGTGTGTATGAATATTGCTATGGTGGTCTTCATATTGTTATTTCACAAATTACATGTTTATCATTGGATTCTGCTATTGAATACTTCTTTGTGTTTCTTTGCCACAATTCAGTGTTTTTTTTTGTTTCATGTATATCATCAATTAAATTGGGATGTTTTTATACCATGACACTACAGAATGAACTCTCAGCCATTCTGCGGTTTGGAGCTGAGGAACTATTTAAGGAAGAAAAGAATGATGAAGAGAGCAAGAAAAGACTTGAAAGCATGGACATTGATGAGATACTTGAGAGAGCAGAGAAGGTTGAACAAAAGGGAGTTGATGGAGAACCTGGAAATGAATTACTAAGTGCTTTTAAGGTTTAAAAAATACAAATAGTTTCACCTCGAGAGATGCATTTTATTTTCTATACTCTTTGCATTAATGTATTAATATATTCATTCAACCAACTTGTGTGCCTTCTCTAGGTTGCAAACTTTGGTAGCACAGAAGATGATGGAACATTCTGGAGCCGGTTGATACAACCAGATGCTGTAGATCAAGCTGAAGTAAGTATAGTTAATATAAAATCGATAAATGTGTGCAAATTTGTAGAACTATCTTTAGATGGTTTGGTCATATTTAAAGAAGACCTTTTGGTGCACCTAAGTAAGCACCAAGTGATTTAAATTTCTTTTGTTTGCAGGAAGCACTAGCACCACGAGCTGCTAGGAATATTAAGAGCTATGCTGAGAATAACCAGGCTGATCAAGGTGCTAAAAAAAGAAAGAGAGGCTCTGAAACTAGAGAGAGAGTCCAAAGGCGTTCTGGAAGAACTACAGATGCTTTACCTCACTCTTTACCTATTATTGATGGGGCTGCTGCTCAAGCGAGAGGATGGTCATATGGAAACATATCAAAGAAAGATGCTGGCCATTTTGCTCGTGCGGTAAAATACTGTGCTAGTATACTATGACAACAATCACAATGCCTTAATCCCAACATGTAGGGTTAACAACATGAAACCTCTCACCATTTGTATCTACCGTACTCCCTCTACCGAGCTGTAAATGCCTTGATCCTATATCTCAAGTTTCGGTCATCCTCTTCTAGTTCCCATAACATTAATCAGTCCTCCCTTCGTAGAAATGTAACTGAGCATCTTTGAACATGGTCAACCATCTAAGCCAATTCTTTCTCATTTTATTGTCTATTGATGCTACCCTTACCCTTTAGATATGAATTCATTCCTTAAGTTATTTCTTATAAATATTCCACTTATTCAGCTTAAAATCGTCATCTTGATTTCCTTCCTTTATTGAACATGCTCTTTTGTATAATGTATTTGGTCGAATAGATGTCCTTTAAAATGTTTTTTTTTAAATTTGATAGGTACGCATTTAAGTTTTATCACACACAACATTTCATCCATTCTATTTTAATTGTGTGGGTGACTTCCTCTATTATACTTCTTTATTTCCTCTAAATTCTAAATATCTAAAATTAACATTTATAAAAAAAATTCATTTTCATCTCATGTTTGTCCTGCATTTCTTTTTCTTGTTTTGCTAACTTAAGAGTTCACATATTCATAGCCCTACTTGGTTTAATTCTTTTGGATTGTAATTTGCAAGGTTCCTCTCTGTAATTTCTAGCTTAGAATTTGTCCCACTAATAGACAGGTTGCAAGAGCCAAGAATCTGAAAATATACGTTCATTTAAAAAAAAATATATCTAAGAGGACATAAAGGCTACATGTAAATGCTGGTAATAAGCTTAAACTTCACTGTTATCCATGGTTCTGTCACTTTGTAAATGTGGACTGTTAAAATGATTCTTGGGTCGATAAGAACAATGGTTTTTTTCATGAAACTTCTTAACAATATTATTATCTTTAATTACTTCCATTAGGCATACTAATCATTGTTTGATGTATGCATCTGCTATATCTTAAATTGACGTTCTCACTCCATGTTTCAATTGACAAGATTTAATCATACTCCTCTCTTTAGATACTTGCAGTTATATCTAAATAAACACTCAAATTTTACAGTCTTTTGTTTTTTCTCCTTGAAAACTACAGTAGATATAAGAATTGGATTTTGTCTAAAAGTTTTTTTTACCAAAAAGTTGGTAATTTTTAGTTTTTACGTACTGGCTCTTCTTTTTTCAAATATTATCACCCATCTCAAATTTAGTTATATCACTTGCTAACAGAAATCATGGTGTTTTCCCACAAAAGTAGTAGTGTCAACAACATATGCTGCTTTTTCAATTTCCTTGAGGTTGTTTGAAGCTGGAAACTTGAAATCGTGATAATCAATTTCATTTTCTTATATTCTAATTTTTTTTATCATTTGTTTCTTAGCCTCAATTATGAAGTTTTCACAGTTCTATTTAGTTTCCCATCTCACTTTTGCCTCTGAATTCAGGTTAAAAGATTTGGAATAGAGAGCCAGATCAGTTTAATAGTTGCAGAAGTTGGTGGGGTAATAGAAGCAGCTCCTTATGAGGCACAGATTGAGCTTTTTGACTCCTTGATTGAAGGCTGTAGGGTAGCAGTTGAGGTTGGAAATATAGGCATCAAGGTTTGTTTATTCAATTATTTCAAGATAAGCTAGAAAATTAGTGTGGCTTTTTTTAACTGCAGATTATTTTAGTATTTGTAAACTTGAGATTCAAAAATATGCCTGGTTTTCTCTTAATTCAGGGAGTGCTTCTGGATTTCTTTGGTGTATCTGTCAAGGCACAGGAACTACTGGACCGTTCTGAGGAACTTCAGCTTTTAGCAAAACGCATTACGCGCTACCAAGATCCTGTTAAACAGTTTCGCTTAATAACAAACCACAAAAGCCCACAGTGGGCAAAAGGTTGTGGGTGGAATCAAGGTAAGTGAATTCTGAATGTCCAGTTTTTTCAATGGCTCCATACATGTAATATTAATTGTGTTGTGTTTTTTCCTTTTGAGAATTTGACCAGTTGATGATGCACGTCTGCTTCTTGGAGTTCATTATCATGGGTTTGGAAACTGGGAAAAGATTAGACTGGATTCCAGACTTGGTCTTGGCAGGAAGATTGCTCCTGTGGCACTTGGAGAGGGGGAAACATTTTTACCTCGTGCTCCTAACTTGGACCATCGTGCTACTAATCTTCTACAAAAGGTTAAAAAGCTTCTTTTCTCACATACTTATTTTCTTTAGAGTTTCTGCATTTTATTTGCTCTTTGTTGTGGGAGGATACTTCAATGTAGTTATGCTTTATTTCAAGAAATTAAATGCTATTGTGCCACTCTTGTTGCTTAACACACATGCCTGTGAATTCTGAAGTGTAGCCCATGCATGAAAAAGCCCATGGGCATGTCCGTGATTAGGGCCATGTGATTGGCTTGTGCCAATGCTATTTATTTTAGTACAACTAAAATATTGAGACTACTGAAGTGCTTGTAGTTATGAAAACCTAGGTCTAGAGTTGCGCAGTTATGTATGGTTATGATATATTCCTTTCCTGAATCCTGAATGTTAGTGGATGATGGAAGAGATTCCTAAATTACTTCACTCTTCTTGGTATGGTACTTGGAAGTCAGCAGTACAATACCCATAAGGAACTTAGTGTTCACTTACTACCTGTTGTTACTGAAAATGATAATTGTAAAATGATTTTTACAATTATAATAGTAAAATGATTTAATCGCCAGCTCCATCTGTAGATAATTGTAAAATGATTTTTCAGTCACCACCTGTAACTGTAGAAAACAGTCCATTGGCTTGGATAGAATTTTGAAATGAGTAGGTTCCAGTGTGTGTGTGAGCTGGTGACTTGAATTACGTCCAGTCAGTTTTGGTCAGTTGTGATGTTCTCACATCCAATAAAGTAAGCAGTTGAAAATGGTGGTAAATTTATGTTAACTATTATCACTCAGGCACTTGATTAAAATTATAGATTCTCTTACTTATTAGGCCCATTTCTGTGTTATTTTATGGTCCAGTGGGGTCCTCAACCAACCTATAAATTTATAAAATCTTCGTTTCAAGTGGAATTTGGAAGTTGCTAGGATCACAAAAGAATCATTGTTGTGGGTGAAAAGAGTGTTCTGCCAAGCTTACTTGGAATGACAGACATTTCCAATTTCTTGTATAATTAATATCTAGAAAATTGGTGATCTTAAAGATTTAGAAAATGTGATCAGTATTTGTTTGAGCATGAGGCTATTACCAAGTATGTCATTAATTAGCCAATTAATTGGGTTATAGGCATGGTTTTAAATGTCGATTTCGTGTCGGACTTCGATAAGTTGAAAAATAGACACATGTCGGAGAAATATCGGTATGTCGGAATTGTGTCGGTGGAAACACGGTAAAAAAAATTTATATTTGTTCAGAAAACTTCCATTTCGATATTGTGTTGGAGTCATGTCGGTAAATTGAAAATAAGACATGTGTCGGAGAAATTTCTGTCACACGCGTAGACATTTAGTACCATGGTTATAGGAGATGTGTTTCCACTCATTTATGTTTCTAGATCCAAGTGGGGCTAAAGTTTTGAACTCAAGCTCATGAAAGACAGAGGGATTAATAAATAGTAAACTTCTTATTGAAGAATATACAACACAAGGAACCAATAAGTAATAGGCCTTTTATCCACTGTGGCCTGGACCGCTAGGGTTCAGTCACAGCAGTGAATTTTCCTGTTAAAATCAATAAAAATGGTGCTTGTGAGGAAAACAGGAATGCATAAAAAACTTAAAACTATATCAAAAATTCTAAAAAAATAAGATTAGTTTTAAAAGGGGAAAAATATTAAAAGTTTCATGTGCTGGGCTTGGGTCGTTGTGGCTTAGACCGTAATGGGTTAGCTGTTCTTAAAGTAACAATCAATGATTTATTGTATATACATTTAACTTCATCTGTTTCCAACTGAAATGCATTTTTTTTGTTTCTACTTTCAAGATGCATGCTCCAGTGCTTTTCATGCATTTTATATATTGTGATTGCTGAGTCTGATTGTTTTGTTTGGACATGTCTTCTTCCTTCTTTCTAGGAATTCACATCCATTACCGGAAAAAATCCAAAAGTTAAAGGGTCTCGTAAAATGGGTAAAAATGAAGTAGATATTTCAAAGATTGCAAATGCTCGTTCCAAGGAGGGGCAAAGAAAAGATGGCTTTCCCAAAACAAATGTTAGAAAGAACAAAGAAATAATTAAGAAACGAAGAAGGGAAGAATCTCAAGCTAAAGAGGAAGGTGAAGTTTCAGAATCCGAACAAGAAAGATACCAGCAATTCAAGGAAGAAAAGTGGATGGAGTGGTGTTCAGATGTCATGGAAGAGCAAGAGCAGACATTAAAGCGCTTAGAGAAGTTGCAAACTACTAGTGTTGCTCTGCCTAAAGAAAAGGTCCCCCGCTATCATTAAATCTTATCATCCATCAATCATCATTTTTTGCGTAAGTACTCATTTCTGTAATTTGTTTGTGTAGGTTCTCTCTAGAATACGGAAATACCTGCAGCAGTTGGGAAGGAAAATCGACCAAATTGTAAAGGAACATGGAGAATCTTATAAACAATCCAGTAAGAGCTATCATGTTTCTTTTCTTATGTCTTGTTAGAGACATTGTTTTTGAGTTTCTCAATCTATTTTCTTTTTTATGAACTCTTCTCCTCAACTTGTGATATTAGACACAAGGGTATGGGTGTACGCTTACATGCTAAAGATACAAGCTACTTCTGCTGCTTCAATGCAGTCTACACATTAAACTACACCATTAAGGGGTAGTCTGTTCAGTTTGTGATTTTCCAAAAACAAATTAAACCAGATTTCAAACTGAACTGAACTCAATGGAACTTTGTTTACTACAAACCAGACTGAATTTAAAACATGTCTTTTCTATTGGTTTGTGAAGGAGGCAAATTCAACCAGACTGATAATTGGTTTTGATTGGCAAACCTAGCTGGCAGTGCTCTTTCTTTGAAAATTCCTTTCCATAATTGAATTTATGGTTTGATTTTGTTGAGAGGGGCAATATTGCCACTCATACCAACTGCCGTATACATGCATGGAACCTTATTGTTTTTCTGTGTTATGCTTTCAAGTGATAAATTGTTTAATCGTGAATTTTTTTTTTTGCAGGAATGACGACGAGATTATGGAACTATGTTTCCAAATTTTCAAACTTGACTGGGGAAAAGCTTGCAGAGATATATTCAAAGCTTAAAGAGGAGCAAGCTGAAGCAGTTGGTCCCTCCCACCTCAACGGTTCCATGCCTGGGCCAAGCGGCAGGGAGTCTGATTCAAATCAATATCATTCTTTTGACAATGAGTTTCGTAGTAAGAGAAGATCACAACATAAATTCATATCCCAAGCTCCAGATGTGTTCAATAGGGATCAAGTCACTGGAACATCAGAAGCATGGAAGCGCAGGAGAAGAGTTGACATGGATGGCCAAAATCAAGTCCAACCATATTACCAACAGCCAATAATTAGCAATGGAAACCTTCCTCATGAGCCAACTAACTCTGCGGGAATTTTGGGGTGTGGACCTCCGGAATTTAGGCGCTTTGGCAATAAAAGACCAAATAGAGGTCATCCAATGCGTTTTCCACCAGGACAAGGTCACCTATCGGAACTGAAGTAGTCCCTTTTCGTTCAAGATGGAGATCATAGTGACTTGGAAGACTGAGCTGGTTTTACCATATGGAAGATGCCACTTGCTCTTGATGTTGTTCGGATTATTCTTTTATCATGGAAATAAAATGCCAGTTCCGTTGTGGGATTTTCCACTGGCCCATGCCTGCTGAGCATGGAGAAACTGCTTCCACTGGTCACAAATTGGTGGCTGTTGGAGTATAGAGCAGTACCTAGCAGGGTTAGCAATCAACCATGTTAGCCAAATCTGCTAGAAGGAATGAGAGAGGGAGTGCTACATATTTTTAGGGTACACACTCGGAAAAAAGGTTATCGGATGGAATCATATCACACCATAAAATTGCATATACATCAGTTGTCTTTCTTTTTGTTGAAATTCAAAAATTTCAATGTATACTGGAAATTTTGATAAATTAAATACCAAATTACTCCTTTTCCATCCTGGCCTCCTACTTGCAAACTATTTTCCTGATCAGCAAGTTATACTCTGTTACTGAAGGGAAGATATAATTTTCTTTTTCCGATTGGATCAGTAGCTATTAGGGATGATACTTTGAGATATTAGTACTGGTATCGATACTGATACTGAACTGTACTGGTATTCAGGACAGCAATTCATTGTGTTGTAAAATGTGAATTTTAAGATGATTAATTTGCTGCTCTCTATGCTTGAGGTTATATCTGTGGAAGTTTGCATTGAGGATGTGCTTTTAGCTTTTGATGTAATTTTTATTGAAATGGATTTTTGTCTCGTATACTTTCCAATTCTGCTGTAATATTTTAGTTTGTATAATTTGATGCAGTATCACCGCATTGCTGTACTTACTGGAGTGCCGTCGATGATATCATGTAATCTCATGTTTATTTCCTGGATTTTTCAGCATTGACATTTACTTCAGTACTTCAGTTAATGCCTTGCCCCTAGAGGAAATCCTCAGATGCTTGCTAAATTTGATGTTCGTAAATTTGCGAAATATCCATCAGTCTGGTTCAATCCACTACCAGATTACTCGGCAATTGCATAGGATTAGGGGATCCAATCCCAACCCACTGCCGTGTCTTAACATGGTTCTTCATTGGTAGTAATATTTGTCTCTTTTTTATTAGAAATTTTCGTTGAAACTTCTTAAATTCAGAAAGCATAGTAAATGACCGAAGTGTACTAACCGGTAAATGAATATTAACTACATTATTTGAGGTAGTTGTTGTCAACGTGGAGAAGGTAACGAAGGTGTTGGAGAATGTTTTCCGACTAACATGAGGAATATAGGGCGGTGAAATATGCATCTCTTTTGTTTAGGACGAAGTGGCTCCTTTTAATCATTTGATTCCCCTTTTTGGTATTTTTCTTTACAAACGCAATCCTCTAAAGAGATTTGCTTGGAGCCCACACATCATTATAATTTACCAAATCGGTAATCGGGTTGCATACAACATCGACATTTGATATTTTTAGGAAATATGTTTATCCTTCATTTTTTGTTTTATTTCTTCTGACAAACATAATGGAAAAAAACAGCCTCCGAGTAAGATGGAACTGTAGGTGAAGAAACCACTTAAGTCTGGGTAAATTCCGCAACGTGTGGGTGAATAACGACAAACGTTAGAATATTTCTTCCTCAGATTGTTTTTTTTGTAGAAAAAATTAATAATATATATTACAATCAAATATTTGACTATAAGATTATCACCGAGTGATGTAATATATATGATATTTATAAGAATCGAACTTTCAATTTTTCATACAACTACAAAAAAATTTCACCACTACATCAAGCAACTGTAGACATTTCTTCCTCAGATTGTCAATTGTTACTTTTCTTGCGTCACTGGTCTGTAGTGACTTGTGTCCCGTTTCTACACTCTGCATTCTCTAGCTGAATTTTGAAGATGACAGCAAGATCTACAAAAAACGTACTTTTGCAATTATTGTCCACATGAAGGTGTTTCTATTGAGAATAGAGGGCTGTTCTTGTGAGACAAGTACTTAAACATAGTATTAAAAACTTCAATCGTTATATCAAAGGCCAATATCATACTGATTCTGTGTTGATAATAGAAAAGAGCATTAATGTCAGCAAACACGCTGACGTCATGCTAAAGTTTCACAATACGAATCAAAATATCGTAAGAAGTTTTTTTTTTTTGTAAACAAAATATCGTAAGAAGTTCATCCTCCTATTTTGTATAGTTTGTGAAATATACAGTTATACAATTTTAAGAACGTTTTTATATAATCACATAAAATCTCATATATAATTATACAGTCATGAGGTCATTCTGTACAATCATTCGATCATTTATTTCAATCATATAAAATTTGCAATGTTGCTAATCGTCAAAATAGTATGGTAACGAGAGGCTGAAGTAGTTCAAATTTTTGAACCACTAGATCTAATATAATTGATGGATCCAGAGGTCTTAAAAGCATCAAATCAAGTCATGCCCGATCTTTCTTGTACAAGTATGGATGATATTCTCCGGTCATAAAAAAGACTTAGGTAGCATTTGATAATGATGATTGATTATAATTTATTAGAAATAATTATTTATGGAGAAAAATTTGAATCAAATAAATAAAAAAAATCTAACTTATTAAAAAATCCAAACTTTTTTGTCACGTGTAAAACTAATCAAAAATGTTGGAAAAAAGGCAATTTTTTTTAAAATATTGGGATCTTTTCCCATTTATTTTCTATATTGTCTTCATCGAAAACCTAATATTATAATATTATAGAAAATACTCACAAATCCCAAGAACCTCACAAGACCCGCTCTCACCCCTTGCTTAGGTGAGCTTCTTTCGACGCTTTTTGTGTCTTCGAGTGCCTTCTTGAGCTAATTTCTTCCTTCATTGACGTTCTTTTGTGTCTTTATCACTCGTTTGAGAGTCCACTCCTCTTTGTTCCTACCTCTTGCTGCTTCCACCACTCCATTAAGGTTGAGGTCTCCATCAAAGGCACCATCGTCGAATTCGCTAAAAGAACTGTCAAGGCCACTAATCTTAAGAAGGCAACGTCGACAGATGTGGTTGAGATCACGAAGGAGGTCGAGATGCTTACGATTTGATGGATGTGGCAGTAGATATGCTTATGATCCAACAGAAGTGGCGGCGAAGATTAGTGAGATCCGAAGGCACACGATCGAGAGGAGAAGACAGATAGGGTAATGGAAGAGTTTAGGGTTTGATTCATCTTATATAGTCATTTTTAATATGAAAGGTAATTTGGTTATTTTAGACAAAAATTAAATGTTTATTTTACAATGCAATCAAATATGATTCTTTACCTGTCCCATAAGTTAGCTACAAGTAAAAAAAACACATAAACCAGCTTTTTAACAAATATTAAGAATGAAAAATCATTATCAAACACTACCTTAGTATTTCTATTATTTTTTGTTTAACCTAAAGCTAATAGGCTAATATGAATGTTATATTGTCCCTTTACTTTGATCATTCTAGACAAAAGTACACAAAAGGGAATGTCTGCGATGCCAAAATATCATACTAAAGAAAATCAATATAAGAATAACCAGATTGTAAGGTACCTTTGTAGTTCAAAAAACAATTTATCTCCGGTGCTGCTTTGATATTTTAAATGGTTTTATAAGTTGTAACTGGCAATATGACATGGTGGGAAAAAAAATCGACGACTAAAATTTCTTTAATGCTGTGTTTGCTACGTTGGAATGAAAATAGATAAGAATGAAATGAATTCAGGAATGGAATACCTATGTTTGGTATGTAATGGAATTACAGAATGGAATTGACAGACAATTTTAGAAAAATTGTAGGTGGCAACTATACTTAATAGTTTACCGCATAGTTTTGATATGGTGACCACAGCAATGAGATCTACCCCAACTCTTCAACTCTCAAAATTGCTAAAAAGGTTGAGAACTGAACAAGATATAATGACTAGCCGCCGGAAAGAAGAGATAAATCTAGAGGAAGCTAATTTTGTGCATAAGAAGCTCAAAAAAAATGTTGTGCGTGGGGAGAAGAGAAAACTAATTGTCAAACCCAAATCAGCAACAAACAATATCACACAAGACAGAGATTTACGTGGTTCCCCGAATTAGGTACGTCCACGGATGGAGAGGCTGTTCTTCACTATGTGTAATTGGAGATACAAAAGGGTGTTGG
>JAMKQA010056792.1:0-11567 GCA_024699735.1 Posidonia australis | reverse complement strand
TTGATTATGTTTATGCAATATCTTTGCATTACGCACTTGACCCGAAATAAAGAGTGATACTTCTGAGCATTAAGACACACCCCTACACATCATGCGCCTATACGCTAGACACCACTCATTAGCATGGCATGGCATATCGCCCCCGGGCGTACAGCAAGAGGCTGAAAGGCCGACATTCATTTGAAAAGGAGAAATCATTAGAAGATCGATTCGTCGGGCGTGCGAGGGTGCCTAACACCTTCCTCGCACGTAACAGGGATCCATACCCGCATTTCTGGTTTTACGCAGCCCCTTTTATTTTGTTTGCATGATTCTTCATGTGTTTTATGGTTTTCCTCGTCTTCCATAATAGACTAGGTGGCGACTCCTGCATTTTTGCTTTTTTCCCCTTTTCTTTTTTGCCGTGGTTTTGCCGCTCCTTTGGCACACATACCACCTATCTGTGTGGGCCACCTCCGTTGGCATGGTTACAAGCCCAGTTCCACAGGATCACCCATTCCAGTTAAAGAGGATTTCTGAAAATTGATTTTAAGACCTGAACGGGCCTGAAAGCAATAGAGTATGTGCTTAATATTAATCAAATTGTTAAGGTCAGTAGAAAGGAACAGGATAGTATCATCTTCATACTGTATGTTAACCACATGGGGGCCCTCATTCGGAAGGTGAATCCCTAAGATAATGTGGTTGCTAACAGTTGAGGCAAACATCCTATTGAGGATATGGGCCACCACATTAAATAATAGAGGGCCCATTGGATGCCCCAAAAAAACCTGTGGGTGTTCTATTAGACAAAATGGAAATCTAGCAGTTGAAATACACATGAAAATCCAAGAAGTCCATTTCTTACCACATCCTAGTCCTTTAAGGGACTTTAATAAAAAATCCCAGTTAACATTATCAAAAGCTTTTTCAAAGTCTAATTTCAATATGAATTCAGGGACCTGATTAGTCTTCATATAATTCAAAGTCTCTTTCACAACCAAAAAACAATCACCAATGTACCTTCCAGGAAGGAAAGCACATTGGGAATCATCAATAATCTCCCTAAGAAGGGAAGAAAACCTAGTAGCCAAACACTTAGTGATTATTTTGTAAAGACTATTAAGAAGGATGATGGGTTTATAATCTCTAATGCTCTCGGCACCCTCTTTTTTTGGGATAAGAGTGATAAAGGTTTGGTTAATTGGCTTGAGGAAATCTGGATTGGATGTGAGATGCAGCTGTTGAAAAATGGATAATAACTCTAGGTGTAAATAATCCCAAAATTCCTGAAGAAACAATAAGGGAAAGCCATCAGGACAAGGAGACTTCTCTCCAGGACTCAAAAATGCTTGTTTTAATTTCAGCTAAGCTAAACTCTCTCTCAAGCCAATCAGGATTGGTGAGCTTAATTGGAAGCAAACAATCCCAATTCAAAGAAACACAAGCACCAGGGGCCTTGTTGAATTGGAGAATGAAGTGGTTTTCCAACTCAAGACAAATTAAGGAAGGGGAGGTCAAGATATGTCTGTTAACCTTAAGAGAGGAAATGGAGTTAATTCTCTTATGATACTTAAAGATATATTATGAAAGAAGGCAGTGTTGAGATCACCCTCCTTAAGCCATTGAACCCTAGACTTTTGTCTCCAATATGATTCTTGTTCTTACAATAGATTGGAATGTTCCATCAAAAGACTATTTTTAATAGTCAAAATGTCACCATCAAGGTTCTGAGTCTCAGCCATGCGGTCAATCTTCATTATCTGGGCTTCTATGAGTTCCAATTGTTTCCTTCTCTCTTCCCTTTTAGGAATGACCTAGTTTCTGAGTTGAGATTTAAGCTTTCTAAGCTTGAGAGCAAAAGAAGCTGTGGAAGGGCCAAATCTGGCAACCTCTAAATGTCTCCACAAGCTGATAACAAAATCATGACAACCCTCAATGCTGAGCCAAGATTTATAGAACTTAAAAGAGGGGGCAGTCCCTAGGCCTAGTATCAAGGAGAATTGCGGTATGATCTGAAATCACCCTAGCTCTCCCATAACAAATAGCATCCTGGTAAGAAGTTGCCCATCCGGGAGAAACAAGGAATCAATCTAACTTAACCAAAGTATGAGAGGTTTGAAAGTTGGACCAAGTAAACTAGCAGTTATTAGGGGAGAAATCCAAAAGAAATTTCTGTCCAATAAAGTCATTAAACTTGGTCATGATGGGAGAAATCCCAGCATTGGCTGAGTGTTCAAAGGAGAACCGTGTAATATTGAAATCCCCCCCAATCACCCAGTTACCATTGACAATATTGCTAAGACCCTCTAATTCATCAAGAAAGCACTCCTTATGTGAAGGCTCACAGGGGCAATATACCCTAGTAAGCCACCAATCCACCCCATCTCTACAGTTAATAAAGTTGATAGAGAGACAATATGTGGCAGAGATAGTATCTTGAAGTTGACAAAAACTATCATTCCACCCAATTAAAATGCCACCAGATGCCCCAATAGAGGGCAAGTGGAACCAACTGTTCAAGTGTCTTCCACCCAGAATCCTAAGAAGAGAAGGATTGAAGTCTTCCTTTTTAGTCTTACTAATAATAATGATATGACATTTGTTCAATCTAATTAAATTCCTAACCGCCCTTTTTTTGGCACTACTCCCAATTCTCCTAATGTTCCAAGCAGCAATAATCATGTGGACACTTGGGACAAACGAGGAGAAGATAAAGTCTCCTCAACAGATTGGGGCAACTCAAATTGAATAGGACCTAAGCCCTGATCCTTTCTAACCAAATTCAGGAAAACTTGAGCCTCATCCACATTCTGAAAATTAAAACCTATGGCATTACCAAAGGTCATGAATTGATCAGTTGAATCCCACCTAAGTACCTCTTTATCCATAACATTATAAGGGCTATCAACCGGGCAAGAATAAGATTCGTAAGAGCTTGCAGGGATATCAGCAGAAACAGAGTCAATGTTGGCAAGAGTAATAGAATCTGCAGAATACTCAATGAAAGCAGAGACATTACCTGGAGCATCTAGTTAATTCTATTAGTTGCATATTTTCTTACTAAGTTTTTATTTACTTCTTACGAATTATGTTGGATAACTAAAGTATCATCTAGTCAGATTTTGGTTTATGGATTTTTTTACAATATGTCTCTTGAGTAAATGTTCACCAACCCCACCTTCTAAAAAAATTGATTTATACCAAATATATGTAGCATATGCTACAACAAATTCTAAGATTAAGCTAACTTTATTTTCTCATTTGGCAATGATTTTGACAAAAAATTAATGATTTCTGTCAAAATCTAGACACCATAATAATTACCAAATACCACTTAAATATATATTCTCATGCATAATTCTAAGGTACAATTTGACTTCTCTTAAGATAGATTATTTCAATAGTCATACAATTACAACCCAACTGAATAATAAATGTAATAAATATGATAAAAGGTTCACGATAGACACAGCTCCCACAAGGGTATAGTTAGACACTATATTACTTTTCTTTACGTCAATAGGTCTCTCAGTACATTTTTTTTGGAGGTCAACAGTTGAAGCCATAGCTTCTATTCAATAGAGATCGAGATACAACAAGGAATGTCCATAGGTCCTGCATGCGGGTTTGACATATGAGTTTGTGCATAAAGAGCTAACTCATGAGCACATTTGTTACAAAATCTAAGGGTAAAACGAAAGAGACAATTATCAAAATGGAAGGCTTGAGCTTGGCATGAGCTGAGGAGTGAGCGAACATGATAAGGAGCCTGTGTCTAGTTCCTACTTTGGATCAAATTACATTTTAAAAATTTTAATAGATAAACGTGTATTGGCAACAGTTGTTATATATTGTGTATTCAAATATGATAATTAAAAAAAGAAAGAAAGAGAGAGGGTGTGAACGTGGATTCACCTTTTTTTTTTTTTTTCTCTTGCTCTCTTTCCAGCTTCCACGATCTTTTTCTTTTCTGATATTTTTACTACACCTCTCTTCGGACCCTCACCTCTTCCCTCCTCATCTTTCTGATTTCTCCTCTAATTTTTTTGATTTTCCCTCTCTCGATGTCAACCTTCATCGAAGTTGGAGCACCCCTCCCTCCTCATCCTCCTACAACCAGACCTGCACTGCCGCACCTTTGCCACTCCACCCTCCTCCCTCCTCCTTCCTCTCACGACTGGAGTTGCACTGCCGCACCTTCGCCACTCCTCCCTTCTCCCTCCTCCCTCCTCCTTCCTCCCACGATCGGAGTTGCACCACCGCACCCTCACCACTCCTCTCTCTTTCATCCTCCTCCTTCCCAGGACTGGAGCCACACCCTCGTTAGTCCTCCCTCCTCCCATGGCTGGAGCCACACCCTCGCCACTCCTCCCTCCTCTGTTCGGAGCCACACCCTCTCTCCTCCCTCCTCCACCTCCCACGCCCCTTTTGTCGTTCACCATGTGCTGTTCAAGATTGAAGTCAGAGTGTGCAAGCAGCCATCTTCTTCCCCGTCTGAGTAGCCGTTCTTCCTCCAAAAAGGTAGGTTCTTCTTTTAGTTCCAAAAATCGTGAGTTGATGGTGGATCGATTTTCTTTAATACGATTTTTTTTGTTGTGATTATATATTTTTAGCTACTGTCTACCTTCTTCCTTTGATGTTGTTTGTTCCAAACTTGTCTATTTTCTCTTTTAGTTTAAGCATAAGATATTTGAAGAAACATCTACATCCCTTTATTAAAAATATCTAATTGATAATATGAATTAACCATAATTCCGAACAGCCACGAGATTTATTATGTATTGTTCTTCTCCGTTGTTGTTGCATTATGTATTGTTTATACAAAAGTAGATATGATTTATTATCGTGTTTTTTTTTATAAAATTTAGAACTATGAATGTTTAACATATGCTTTGGATTTTTTTAGGATTAATAAATGGATATGATTATATTAATAATAGAAGTTAGATGTGTGAGTATACAACAAGATTTGACCATTTGTTCATAAATGGAGTAGTGTGTTTTGTTGAGTTTGCATTCCAGAATGATAAAAAGGGAAATGGAGTTGTGAATTGCTTGTGTAAAAATTATGGAAATAGATTTCTTCTTGAGAAACAAACCTAGTTAATGCATATCTTGGAAAAAGATTTTATTAAAGATTATACCACATGGGAATTTCATGGGGAATGCACAAATTTCGTAAGAGAATCAGATGCATTACGTTATCATATAGAAGGGATGGTACATGATGTGTTGGAGGTCATAGATTAAGGTAAGATCAAATTGCTGAAAATTTTGAAGAGCTTCTTAAAGAAGCAAAACAACCAATATATGTTGGTTGCTTGAAGTACACAAATCTTTCCTTTATGGTGCATTTTCTACACATTAAGGGTAAGAAACGCTTGAGCAACAAAGCTTTTTCTGAAATCTTGGAGTTCATTAAGGATTTATGTAATGCCGCCCCCGTTCTCTTTATGTTACATACTAGTATCAACACTATCCAACTAATTAATTAAATAAATAACTATGAAAAATTAAAATTTATAAGAAAAGATAAAGCATAAAGACTACTACTACCCAAAACTGTGTTGTACAACTATGTGACTCCAAATTATTTACACAAGATTGGACTGTAAACCTCAGCTGCACCTAGAAACAAAAATGCAAGCAAAAACGCATGAGTAACATCAATGTCACTCAATACACGCTCACTAAAAATCACTAAGAAAACATGCAAAACCCACAAATCATAGTTGTAGATATCTCATTTTCACATTTCTCATAGTTAGTAAAAATAGGAAACCTTTGAGGCACCCCAAGATCACTCAACTAAGAATCTATAACATATTTTCTAGAATTTTCATAATTTCTTTAAAAACATTTTGATTTTACTTGCTTCAAGGTCGTTACTTGTGGTAGAGTTAACATGTCCAAACTAGTGGTAGGCTTAATTCCCTTAAACGTTTTGACGTGAGTCATCAACTATGGTAGAGCTGACACTCCCGCCTTATTCAAATTAGTGGCAGATTTGAGTATCTTAATCTTAAAGAAGATGTTTTTATAATTTCATGGAATTTCTGAAATTTTCTGGGTTTTTAAGATATCTCTGAGGATTAAACTAAAAGACAAGGGGTAAACTGTAAAAGAACAGGATGTTGATATATAGCAGGCAACATGCCTTGTCGTTGCCTAAGTAGGTGACGAGAAGTCTAGGCGCCACGTACCAAGGCGACGAGCATCTTGAGTTTCTCTCTCCACGTAATTTGTCATCCCAGACTTTAATATGATATATGGGACATTTATAAATATTATCATGATTTTTTCCATAATTATTATAATTTCTATGATTTTCTAACATTTAAATCTATATACATATCATATAAATCATTATAAATGCTAAATAATTCCAGAAAATTATTGAAATTTGGATGATTTGATAATTAAGACTACTTATCGTTATTTTATCAAAAATGAAGTTTTTATGATAAGTTATCACATTTCAATGTTATTACTTATATTTAATTAAAGATAATGCCTAAAAATAAAGATAAAATCCAAAATATCTAGATGATTGCCAATCTATATTTAATCATATAAATCCTTGATTTTAAATGATTTCCTTTGTAATTATTGGGGACTTAAAATTTTCAAATTTGATTTACTTATATTTTAAGTGTAAATTGAATTTGGAATTTATTTAAAATCCTTTTATTACGAAGATGATTTTAAATTAGTGATTTGGTTGTTATTTAGTTAATAGATTTGCAAGAAGATTTTTTAGGATATTAATTTTCAAAATTAAGCCTTCCTAGTCTCTCAACTCCTATCTAACTGGCGACTAGTTGACGTTGTAGATTTCATTACCATTTGGACGTTGATTCACTACGTGTGATAGAATTGGAATCTTCAGATTCGTCGCTTGTTTAGGCAGTGATTGAATGATCTTGTCGCTAGGTCAGTAGGCGACAAGATATAAAACGTGATTTCTTACCATTTTAACGAGTTTGATCCTGGCCATTAATCTTTATTAACGAGATTTGGACTCTCAAAACTCTATAAATAAATCTCCTAGGTCAAGAATTTAAGAGGAGGCAACCTAGAAACCCTAAGGAGTTAGTTCAAAATTCTAGAGAGAGATTTTGAGAGAGAGAGAAAACCTTCAGCCCCTCTATCCATTCTGTCCAAGTCCCCCATGACAACTTAGATCCCTGAGATCTCCTGTACCATAGTCAAAGTGCATTCCGAAGCTCCGTCAGGACTCCACATCCTCCATCTAGTCCACAACGTACGATGATGAAGGGAGTATCTTTTCCAATTATTGCATTTTTCTTACATAAATCCATTGCATGTTATTTATAGCCCATGACATATTCATATGGAGACAACTCCTCGGCTAGTATTAGATTTAGTTTGTCATGTTGTTTGTTACCGTTTGATATTGTTTACTACATCTAGGTCTAATCTAGATTTTTGTTTTCTTTGTTGTTTATTTTGAAGGGAAGGAAGACTACAAAGTACGAAGACACCATTGGACGACACCTTGCCATCGATTCAGTGAACCGAAGAACCCACATCCATCACAATCACCATCTCTCCATGATACCTTGTCAACCAGCGAAGGCGAATCGACAAATGGCGATCACAAAGGGCTTCGAAATGAGTGGACATGGCGACAACTCTCCATCTTCAACCACCCCCAAAACCACATCCACAATAGTCATCCAAACCAGATTGGAAGGAATATCAAATCCATAAGCTTAACATGGAATTACATGTGATTATCCAAAAAAATACTTGCAAACAATGCCTTTCAAACCATAGTCATTTTTCTTTGAAATCACATGCACCTTTGCAAACCATTTTGTGCATTCTCAAAAACAAATCCATAGCAGAAACTGTCACAGCAGAAACTATCTCCGGAAAACACACACACAATGCGAAAACTTATCGCATCACCCTGGCCACAGATAACCGACCAGCCACAAGCAACTAACGAGGATTCCGACCTCTCTTAACTGCACTAGCGTGGTGAATTATCCCATGTGAGAGTCCAATCGCCTTGGCCGCAACATTACTATATCATGTATATCTCACACACATACACAGGGTGCAACCACCGACGCGCTTTGGTGCTTGAGCACCTAGGAACTTGAACTCCAGACCCAACCAATATCGATACTAAGGATAATCCAAGTCCTCCATGCCCAGGCCTTGTAGTACCACCTCCACAGTCATGAGACTCCACCCTTAGACTCAATCTCATAAACCACGAAAAACATTTTCAAAATATATGCATTTTCTTTTAGAAATCATTTTCAAAACATTTTTCATCACATAAATCATTTCCAGAATCAAAACCACAATTTATACTAATTAATTATCAATTCAGTGTGTTGATTACCCCATCCGCTATAGTTGGCTATGGGACCAACTTGTGGGGGTGGTTCGCAAGGCTAGCCCTTGAGTCGGGTTTTTTTACAGACAATCTAGACGCCTTGAAACTCATCGTCGGAAATCGCTAGGAATGAGAACCTCAAGCGTTCTCACTACCGACACTCTAAAATCACACAAAATACCTGAAATCGAAGGGCTATAAGTCATCTATCATTTGGGACAAAAATCACTAAAAACTATTGAGTATAACTCGAGATATAAAAATTCAAAGCACAAGAGGTCACTTGAAAAACATTGTAGCAAACCTTCTCGGAAGTCAGTGTAAAACTCTTAATAGTTCACGAAAATTTAGGAATTACTACCACACATCAGGAAGCAAGCTAAACTACAATTTTGTCACTAATTTAAGCAAAAACAAGGAAGAAAATGGAGGACTGATGCATACCCAATGGGTTCCCGACGACCCTTCCTCTCCAATGAGCCTCCTTTCTTCCTCCTCCTTTGGACTCTCGGTCCTCTCCCCCTCTCTCAAGTTTCTCTTTCTTCCCCTCTCTCTGACTTTCTTCTCTCTCGATGCTAGTCCCATCTCTCCGTTTTATTTCTCCCTTTCTTTGTCACCGTCCTACACCAGTGGCTGTCAAAAATCTCGGTTGAACGACATAGGGCATGGGGGAAGTCAATGCGTGTAGGGAATGGCCATCAACCCATCAATGTAGAGAACGACAGGTGCGTTGAAAATTGAGTTTCTACTATGCTCTCTTGGCATTTATTCCTGTCTTAGGTCCCACACATGTACACGGTTTACAAAATGTCAAAACACCACGTAATACAGAAACCAAAGAAAAATACAAGCACAACAGAGAGAATTGATCACAATCTAGCCATAAACACTAATATTCATTCAACAAATTTATCTTAATTATACATCAATCGCTGGTACATAATTTACATGAATTCTGGATATCTAGTTTGACTAAAATGCAGTATTGGTACATGTAGACACTCCGATTTTGAGGTGATTCATTGATAATACTCTAGTTGTTGCTTTGGATGTGACTGATCCTTGAACCAACTCAAACCTGTAGCAAGCCCGCAGCCTAATTAGAAAACCAAACCAGTGAGGGAGAGCACCTACCTGACACACATAGCTAGCACACTTCCCTAGCACACCTACCTGGCACACCTAGCTAGCACACCTACCTGGCACACTTCCCTAGCACACATAGGTGGCGCACCTAGCCGGCGCACATCCCTGGCGCACACCACTTTGCAGGCTGCAGGTTGCTGGCTTTCCACCTCCCATAGCTGTTACCTCCAGCAGCGAATATGCCATGGAATCTTCCAGGCTTTTCGTCTGCGAGGCTCTCCCCATTTCCATGAGTTAACCATGAGAAAATCCTATATAATGACCCCCATAGGTAACCATGAGAATAGGTTAGAAATCCTGAGTTGAAGTTAGAAATCCAGAATTCCGCAATTCTGCTCTGAGCTAGCTTCTTACACGAGTTACATCCTTTGTCCAGCGACCTATATTCGTTTTCTGGAGCACTCCATTGCATCCCTAAGCATCCTTGGTCCTTCCAAAGCAACAAGGATCTCTTTATCTCTGAAATATCGAGAGGGAACATCTTGAGAGGTAGGCCTTCCACCTCTTCTTCCTTTTTAGTTTAGTTTCAGAAAACATGGTGAAGCATGCTTAAACAGGTACGTGTAGACTGTTTCATTCTATGTTTTATGAAGTCTTCTTAATAAACATGCTTATTCTTTATGCAAAATAATTTCCATGCTTGTCTTTGCTTGTGTTTCTAGTATAAAGTCTACATGAGTTATCTCCTTTTATCATTTTTTTTGCACATAGCATCTTGCCATGCATTTATGATTCTCGCACATAGCATGCTTATGATCATCATTTTGATTGGCATTTATCCAGATCATGTTTATTCCTAGGCATTTCTCATATTTTCATGAACCCATCAACTTGTTTTAATCCTAAAAGCATGATTTACATGATGATTCGATCCTATGCATTCCCATCATGTTTTCAGTTTTTTAATGATGGCATGAACCCAACTGCACTAACATAAATCAGCTTGCATCTCTGCTGGGGTGGATTCTGGATCAGATTACAGTCTGATCCAAACTCCCTGGGGCACATCACTCAGGCGCTCCTGACCCGCACACCATTCTGGTGCACTCAGCAGGCGCGCCAGACTGGCCAAAGAGCAAAACACTCGCATTGCATCTTTATTTTCATGATTTCATCGCAGGGTCTTGAGCTTGTTTTTTTTATGGCTGATTCTCTGATGTACCATGATATCACCTGCATGTTTTCAGCTTTTGATCGAATTGTCTTCCAATTGTTTTCTCTGTTTTGTTATTCAGTTCTAGGTTGAATCTGGTAGGCTGATTGCACTCTACTCCTTAGTGGAGAACCATGTGCATTGCCCATGATCCAGTGGCTTGGCTGAATCATGCATTTTTCATCTTGTTCAAATAGGTGAGATCTTGTGGGAGGCTTCTAGCCCTTGAGCTCAAGGTCATTGCATTTGCATTTCTAGCACTTTCAAGACACGTTTTTCCGAGTTTTACAGAATGATTTCTACTGCATACTTTTCCAGAGTGCACCCTCTGATGTTTTGATTTTGCGCAACCTTCTGTTTTTCTCTCAGCATATTCTACTAGCCCACCTAGACGCACATAGGTGGCGCACCAGACTGACGCACCAGTCTGGCGCACCTAATAGGCGCAGTGGCCTGTTTTCTCTAGCACACAACATGTTTTTCAAATATTTTGCTTGCTTTCTCGACCCGATTCGCTTCTGGGTTTTCCTCTGGTTTTCTTCCTTGATGCATTAGGAAGGCACAGACATGTTTTCAGCAGTTTTCTTGCATTTTAGATTGCATTAGGCATATAGAAAGCAAGGATGATAAATCGCTCAAGATATTAGATCTTTGATCTTATTATGCAATGTTATTGCATCAACTCTTGACCCGGCACACGAGCAATATTTCTGAGCATTAGGACACACCCCTACATATCATGCACCTATACTTTAGACACCACACGCATCTGCATGGCATGGCATATCGCCCTCGGGCGTACAGTAAAGGCTGCAAAGCCGACATTTCATGAGCAAAAGAGAAATCAATAGAAGACTGATTAATCGGGCGTACGAGGGTGCCTAACACCTTCCTCGTACGTAACAGGGATCC
>JAMKQA010056791.1:0-19183 GCA_024699735.1 Posidonia australis | reverse complement strand
AGACCAGTGAGCGAAAGTAGCAGAAAGGGAGTGGAGGGAAGAACCAAATCTGTTAAGTATATCATTTTTCTCTTTAACAGATGGAAATTTCAGTAAAATTTCCCTTGCGTGAACTCAGAGATGATGATTTTAATTTTGGGGGGCCAGCTAGTGAGTATGTGCTGTGTGAGAACCTCCAAAGAAAGGTGGAGGGAAGGGTCTGTGACAATGGCACAGCAGGAGTAATAGATGGACAAGTCACAAGAGGCGTTGGTAGGGTAGATAGTTAACGGGTTCTGAGGAGACAACCCTGCCATGGTAGATTCACCGTGGTCCTGGAGGAAATCACAAATAGCTACAGAATGAGAGTGAGCTTTACATCTATAGCAAGTTCCAAAGAATCTACATTTGCTTTTTGTGTGTCCACGCAGATCACAAAGAAAGCAACGATTATTAAGCTTACAGAAACGTACCAGAGAAGAATCCAAGTTTTTCTTCTTCTCTACCCGAGTCCACCTCGGAGAATTGAGAATACCATCTAGGGTATCACCAGAGGAAGAAAGGGAAAGGGAGGGATTCAAAACTTCAAAACGCTAACCGCCTTCCCCAAAATCAGAAAGAAAATCTCCTCTGACAAGCGAAATATCTGCCTCAGAGTCTAATGTCAGAAAATCTCCTCTATGGTTGGAAATATTTTTCATGCTCCTTTGTATTACACGTGAGAATACAAAAGTTGAGAATGCACGCATAAGTAAGAGGAGAAAGAGAAAAAGGAAACGAACAAAGGTTGCTGATCAGGTTGTACGAGTGGCTATAAAGTGATCCCCTTGTTTTCTGTTTTAGTTAAGTTTCAAAAAATACCGTATAAATTGAGTTACCATTATACAAAGTATATGTCTTTGATTTTTTAGCATATTTTAATTATAATAACTCATTCATCTAAAGAGCTCAAGTTTTAAAATTTCAATTGTCAAACTAATGTGTTTTAGAAACAACTCCAAATAATGTGAAATCAAAATGTGTTGTAGATTAACCAACTACCATGGTGCAGTTAACTAAGAGGAGTGGAACTTCCACCTCCCTCCCTACGTGGGCTTTTTGTTTTTTATTTAGATTTCTTTTGGAAAAATAGGTAGATACACTTAACAACTTACAACAGACATGTTCTTAATGTTTTGTCAGTCCTCTCCATATCATTTTTGTGGGAATTTCTAGTATATGATCCAAAATGGACAAAAGTACAGAATTACCATTGAAAATTTCGAAAATTCAGATATACCATTGGACCCAATCTTTTTTACAAATATGTCGTCGAGTTAATTTCTAAGTTAAATTTAACGGAAAATTCCATAACGTTGTTAACTTCTAAAACCTTTTCCCTTTCCTACCTTCCCTCCTACCATAAATAAAGATTTTAACCCATGGATTTTATCATAAACCCAAGAATTTAACCTGATCAAAGGTCCCTAATCACCTAGCCCTCTACCATTGCCACAATGGAGTTCCACAATCAAAGCTTGTTCTCCCGTTGCTTTGTTAAATAGAACTGCAATCTTGCCATTAGGGCTGTCAATGGGTTGGGTTAAACCCATCTGGCTGGACCTGTTGATTTAGGATTTGGGTTAAGAATTTGAACTCATTAAGACCCATTAGATCCTAACTCGTTAACCAAAAATCTTAAAGGATTGGATCATAGGTGAAACATGTCACTTCACCTATTAATCCATTCGTATTAAATAATGTTATATTGTAACTATGTCGGTGACTACCTCGAGTGAGGTGTGAAAGGCCGAATGCACGAGATCGAGCAATACCTTTTTTTTTTTGCTCCCTCATAAATGCTCGAGTTCACTTTATCCCTAGCTTGGAGGAAAATAGGCACCTGGTTTGGACTGGAGGCTTTTGCTATAGGAGGGGTGGCTAGTCCCTTCAGAGCTTCCAGACACATGCTCTGACTCCTCTCCAAAGTATGGTGGGAATAGAGTTACACCGCATGCCTCGCTCTTGGGCTGACTTCTATCTTCGCCTTCTTTCTTCCTTTTCTTTTATACCCATGCGGATGTTTTTTTTTTTTTTGCTCGCTCGCTCAATCACTTAGCATTTTATCTCTCTTATGGAGGTACATGGCCTTTTGCGAAGTTTGGACGTTTCATCTGGTCATGCAATGATGGTGGCTCTCTTGCTTACTTGGTTGTCCAGGTAGTACCAGTTGAGGAGGAGTCTGCTCTAATGCAGGCAAACTTTCCAATTTTCCTCATCGGACATATTATAATGCAAAATGGGTTTTTTGGGGTTTTTTTTATTTTTCAATTTTTTGGTTTTTGATATTTCTGAATTTTTTGTATTTTTGATTTTCTATTTGTTGTGGTTTTCTAATTTTTTATTTTGTTTTTTATATTTTAATGCATGATGATGATGCAAAAGAAAAAACAACAGAGAGAACAAGGGAAAAGGATACAACTCCGATCCTTGTTGTTGGCTGCTTTATTCGTGTTGTGGGTTTGTTGAGATGGCTGCCGCTGCAATTGTTGGTCCACTTCTATTGATGCACTTCAAGAAAGCGATCTCTGGACTAGCCCTTTGTAGGAAAAAGGGATCAAAAAGGAATTTGACCGATGATATCAACAGGATCACCGAGGGAAAGCAGGAGCTAGAAGGAATAGGGGAAAGGATGAAGACCCTCAAGGCCACGACATCCTCAAAATTTGACAGCTCAGGCGAGGATGTGCTAGGCTGGTTTAGGTGCGTAGGTGCAGGTACAGGTGCATGTACAAGGGTAAATGTAGGGGAGTGCTTTGCCTCCAAAGAGCTAATGTTGACGACCTTCTGATCGATCAGAATCTGAACCGCATCCCGCAAAGTGATGCAGCCATCCGTCAAATGCTCGACTCGACAATGAAAGTTGTAGTGCACGTTCATATTATACCACCAGAAAATAGGATCCAGCAGCAGACGAGGGTTTGAGAGCCTCAGATACGACTCAACCTTGGGGAAAATGACGCTCAACGGTTCCACGAGAGGAGTGTAATCCCCTTCGGCGTGGCGATGTCACTTTTGCCTAGGCTGCAGTCCTTGTTGACCTAGTGCGATGTGATGCACGGGCTCGACAGTGAAAGGTGTGTGTGTGCAATGTGTGGAGAACTAGATGCAAGTGCTAAATGATCTAAGTAGGGTTAAATCTCTGCCACAACAAACTCTACAGGTGGTTCAACGCATGCAACGGGTGCCTTCTCGGAGTAGCCAATGCCGGAGGTGCTATTACTGTTGTAGCTGGAGGTGGTGGTCTGCCTGGCAAATGCAGAGAGTGCAAGGAAATTCCCACTTCGTAGTGAGTTTTCCACGTGCGTGCCAGCCTAAACCAGAGATGCAAAAAATGAAATGGGTTGAATGCTAAGCAGAGCCCCAATCACTGGCTACGCTCCCTTGATAATGATCTCGATAGACTCCTCGTCGGAGGGTCTATCCTACACTTGGGAGGCTAGGGTATGCCAACAACAGACGTACTCCTCAAACGACTCGCAGGGTCTCTACCAAATCATGACAAGATCCTCGCGCTTAGGGATCAAGTCAAGGTTGAAGGAATACTACTCCAGGAATGTGTGGGAGAGGTCATTCCAAGTCTTGATAGTAGCCATGTCAAGGAAGGTAAACCACTTGAGAGCTGGCCTCGTCAGACTCTTCTGAAACAAGTGGATCAAGAGCCTCTCATCACCCTTGAGCGATGCGAGATCTCCGTAAAATGCTTTCAAATGTGAAATTAGGCAACCTCTACCATTGTATTTTTTAAATTCCGAAATGAGAAAATTTAGAGGGAGTGATATCTTTGGAAAGTAGCATAGGTCCTGAAATTAGTAGGGTTGGCAGTCCTCGCCCTTCATTTGACGAAGTGCCATCTCTAGATCGTCCATCCTAACAAGGAGGGCATCTGAGGTTGTTGCTGTTGGTGATATTGTAGTTGAGACGGGTCCCATGTATGTAGTATGGATCACGCGTGAGCATTTCTTCAGATTCACCCTCATGCTTCTTAGTGTTGAAGCGTGAGGGCTAGCATACCCATGCAAAGGTGCAGGATGTAGTGGCATGAATGCAAGGGCTGGTATTTGATGCATAGGAGATGGATAGATGCCATGTGATGCTGTGAAAGGTGTAGAGTGTGGAAGCGACAGCTGTTGCATCTGCACGGTGTCAGGCGACGGGCTCGAGAGATGTTGTGCTTTTGCCAAACCGAAGGATTAGCCACCAGATGATATAGATGCATGTTGTATAGAATGTTGTGCAAATGCAAGAGACTAGGAAGGCACTATCATCACTAGGGTAGTGAGAAGTTGGGAAGATGACGAGGACAGAGGTGCAGTGAAGTGAACCTGCAGAGCTATGGCGGGGCGTACTAGAACTTCAAGGGTCAAAACAAGTGCAGGATTGCATGCGAATACCAAGTCCTGCAGTTGCTGCATGAGAGCTATCATATGCTGCAATTGCACAGACATGAGCTTATTGGTAATAGCACCAAGAGTTGAAGGAGGGAACGAGATGAATCCAAAAGATGAAGAACTTATCCCAAGGGTTGCCACAATCAATTGGGAAGTTGAAGCAGGAAAGCCTTAGGACAAGTCGACGGGCGACACTTCTGGAGCTCGAGTGGTGATCACCAAAGTAGATTCGATGACTGGCTCCTTTTCTACGAAGGTTTGCCAACACCCCAAGGTAGGTGTAGAATCTCCAAGCACCCTAAAGTGGTAAGCATGAGGGGAAGGAGAAATAGCATGAATCAGGGTGGGAGAAGGAGTGACCGAATGCAGGATCTCCTCTAAAGCAGCAGAAGAAGGCTTGTTGGTTTGCTGAGCCATGGCTAACCACAAGCGGACAAGGACAAGGCTGCAATAGAAGACTGGACATAAGCTCAAGGACAAGTTATTGTCAAAAACAACAAATAGCCTGGAAGAGGGGAGAACAAAGACCATAGGAAGCTACCCACAACAGCAATGTTTGAGTTCCTAGCTGAGAACCTCACATCAAGCTACCTGTAGAAATAAGTAAAGCAATAATAGGTATCAAAACTTGTAAAGACGCAATGCAAATGATTAAGGTTGCATGCAAAATACAAAGGAATGTCCTAGTGTGTGCTATGCATGGGTAATGGGTTTTGACTCTAGGTAGAAAGTAAGGTCCCCGCTCTAAATCCTAGCCAAAGCTCAGTTAATGAACCGGTGGTGCATTGGTGGCCTCGACTCCTGTCACAGTAGTGGGATATACCCTCTACTAACACCGATGTTACTCCAGACAAGGGGGAGCAGATCGATAACTCATCCTATGCCAGAGCTATAGAATGTGAGATCGAGACTGCCCTTCTTAGACTATTGGTGGACATAGGAGAGGAGAAGATGCATGCTTTCCGGAATGCTCATGCGATATGCTTTATGTCTTTTACTTGCATTTTTTATTAAGCTGAATAAGGGAAAGAGTGCATTGAAGTCTCTAGTTCCACCTAAACATTTATTTTATCTTTGTAAGTTTTATATTAATCTAGTAAGGAGAAACAAAGAAGTCTCTACTTTCCTAAGATGGCAAGTGCAAAAGGGGAAGAAAACACCCAAGTATGGTAGGCAAACAAGCATACATCAAGCAAAAAGCATGATCATGGCATATGCACATGTCATATTAACATGATAGTGAAAAGAAAGAAAACATCTATCACATCAAAAGGTAGGCAACATGGTATGTGCAAGTGCAGTGACATAACATGTGTGTAAAGAGAAAAACATTCAACAAGTAAAAGGCATATAAAAGCATGCATGAAATGACAAGAAAATACAAATAAAATGTTAAACAAGCAAATGCACATGATGGCGAACAAAAGCACAAGGCCATGCAAGCAAATAGCAAAAGCGAGAGTCGGGATCTGCATATCCCTAGTGAAGTCACCAGTTCCTGTAACATGCCGATGATCACTCCGTGCAGGCGAGAAAGGCGAATGCAAGAAGCCAAGCAAAGTCACAACAAAAACCCTAGTGAAAATTGAAAGATATAAGAAAAGAAAATGGGAGTCACCACCTAGTCTATTTAATGAAAAGACAAGGAAAACCAAATATGGAAAAACAATGCAAATGCAATGCATTGCTCTACGCTTAAGAAATGAGACACTTAGGTCATTGTAGGCCAGAGAAAGGGTAAAGATTCCTATTACATGTAGGGAAAGTATTAGGTACCCCCATACGCCCGACGAGTTGGGTTTTTTAGGCTTATCACTCACATGTGTCGTTTATGCATGTATGTGCTCATCTAAGTCTAAAATACATGCTTGATTATGCCTACAGTGAATTGAGATATGTAGAGTGGAACGCTATACTATCTAGTGCTCAATAACGCTACATCATCGATTCTGAATCAAGGCACTTGCACAGGTACAATCCACAAGGGATATACACAGGGCCACCATGCTTGGTTCAAGGATCATGATATAACACACATCATCACCCTAATGTATGCAAATTAAATGTCAATGCATGCAAGTGCTACGCTAAATGATATGCCAAGGTGTAGTTTAAATATGCAGGATGATGGATCTAGAATACCAGTGCCAAAACCATTAGAGGCAATACTCAAAACAAGATGAAAGATCACTAGCCAGATATTGGAACAGGGCAGGTGTGCCCATCAGATGCGCCACTTAGGTGTGCTAGAACGGTGCGCCATTTAGGTGTGCCAGCATGGTGCTCCAAGATAGTGCACCAACTTGGTGCGCTATCGGGGTGCGCCTCAAGTACTATGTTCCAGACAGCAACTCTAATCACCAGAATGGTGGGATTCCAAAGATCAAACCCAACAACTAATGACCTAAGAAGCATGAGGGGATGATGATGAGCATTCCTAAAGGTTGAATGAGATCCTAAGATGCATGGATGTGCCTCACCACCTCCTCCTTTTGTAGTTGGGTTCTCCGGCCATTCATGGCTATGAATTCCAACCACGGGCTCTGAGGAGCTGCTCTAGCGTTTCCAGAGGGTAGGAGGTGGAGGTGTGATGATGCGATGTGAATGCTATGGATGCAGTGCAAACCCTTTCCCGGCCTTCTCCAAGCTTCGCCAGAGATGGTGGCCGGAAATGGCGCATGAATGGTAGGTATGCATGTATAACGCAGGCAAATGAAGAAAACATACAATGAAACACGATGAAGCTATGGAAATGCAAAGGAAAACCTGGCATAGGCACTTGACAGAGTAGAGAACATACCTGTAGATATGGTGGATTGTTCTTTCAATGTGGCCTCGTGACAGTCCGGTAGTGCTTGGTGGCGACAGAGGCGAACAGAGGAGGGTTGTAGGGATGTTGGGGATGCTTGGGTAATGGTCGGAATGCAGCAGCGGAGGGTGTGGATGGCGGGAACAGGGTGTCTTGGTGAGTAGGGATGCACTACTGGAGAAGAGGGAAAAGGTGCTCTGTGTTGTGGAAAAATTGCTAGCCCCTCGTCGAAATGCGTAGGAGAGAAGCTTATATGGCTGGGCAACGAACCGTCTCGAAGCTCAAACATCGGGAGGCTACGTGGTTGTTGGGTGTGTAACATATGCACGCTTGTTGGGTTGTTTGAAACAAGGGTAGTGCACCACAAAGGTGTGCTACTTAGGTGCGTCTAGATGGTGCACTGCTAAGGTGCGTGCCCTAGGTACTCCTGGCAGACTGCTAGGCTTGCTTCTTGGATTGTGGACCTAGTTTGATAGATTGGTTGAGGCTTAAGATTGCTATAGGACTTTAGGCTAGCTTGGGATGTAAAATGAGCTTTGGTATTGGGATGCGCTCCGTCGCCACTGGGACAAACTCAGCCAGAGAAGTCTGTCTGCGAGTGGTTGGCAAATTGGAGTGTCTACAGAAAGGTTTTATCGTTGAGTTGTTTTAAGGACTAATGAGTCAAAGGATTAAGTTGATAGGATCAAGGAATATGACGATGTTTCTAGGTGGTTGAGTATAAGGCCTAGGTTGAGGTATAGGAACAAAAAGGTTGTAGGGATTATGCCAACGAATTTAGGAGGTATGATATATATGAGTAATCGATTACAAGATCGAACAATAAGGTTCAAGTGATAGGTGTCGATAGAGTCAAGAGGTATGAAACTCTAGTTGACTTGAGTACAGAGACTCAGGACACTAAGAGGGCGGACTCTACATTGTTGGCTAGAGAGAGATATGTATGTGCCTTATTTCTTGTAATGTCTTATAGTAGACAATGTTGAGGGCTCTTTAGATATAGGACCTAAGAAGGGTGGGCTCCTCATTGGGTGGATTATCCGTAGCAATGCAATGCACTTTGGTGACTATTTATGGGCCAGTGTTGGTTGCTTGGATCAGGGCAACACAACAGGTTTTGGTATGGTTGAGTGGTGTTTTTTAAAGGTTTTTGATATGATCTTTTTATGCATGTCATATAAATTGATTGTATCATGTTTTTTGGTGATTTCGTACTTTTAGACTTCAAGATTTGAAGAAGTTGCATGTTTAGAGATTTCCACATGCTCCTAAGTGGTTTTTGATATTCTTTCTATGTTTGTGGTTCTTGAGGTGAACCCCAAATTTGGTTGTAGTTAGTTAAACCAAAGATTTGACTCTTACGCGTTTTGGACTTGTGTTTGGGTCACATGTTTTCCTTACACATTGTAACATCCCAAATCTTAATCTTCCTACTTAATCATGATTAATAGTAATTAATTAGTGATTAAGTTATTTTAGTGAAGGTTGGTGCGTGGTGACCCGTGGGCCTGCAAGATCAAAGATGGAATGATGTAGGATGCCACAGTGCTGCCAAAACCACAATTTGTAAGTTATTTTGTGAATTATGGGTGTTTGAAGCATTTCCTCCTTCTCGAGGGGTGTTTGTGCAAAATTTGTGTGAATAATTTAATAAACAAATGCATACGTGAGAGGGGAGAGCGGCGTAGGAGAATGGCTTCCATGCATGTGTTGAACGGGAGGAAAGCAAGAAAGAAGGAAAGCAGGGAGGGAAGGAAGGAGAAGGGAAGGAAAGGTGAACTGGCGAAGAAGAAGGGAAAGGGGAGAGACTGCTGCCATCGCCTGCCTGCACTACCAGTCTTCCATCGCCGCCATTGCTGCTTTCCCAGAGGAAGAGAGAAGGCAGAGAGGACATGGAGAACTCATGGCAGAGCAGAGGGAGGAGAAGAGGAAGAGAGGAAAGGAGCAGTGGCCGTTGGAGGAGGAGGAGAGCTTGTTGGAGACCTCGTGAGCCTAGAAGACGCCGAAGAAGGATGAGGGATCGCTGCAAACTCATTGTTGATACACGTCCCATCTCTCTCTTTAATTTGAGTTTAAATCATGAAGAATAAGTAGATTTTGGTTAAATCAATGGTGAATGAGTAGGGTGGCTTATATTTGAGAATTTGGGATGATTCCATGAATTTTCTATGACTTATCTATGAAATTAGATGAATTTCCGAGAGTTATGCCACAATGATGTGATATGATTTTCTCGACTTGTGATTTTAATATCTCTAGCTACACTCAATATTGTTTGATGAAATTTGTCCCAAATGAAAGTAGACTTGAAATCCTAGGTTTGAGTATTTTTCTAGGATTTGTGGTGTGCCAAAGATGGATCCACGATAGGCTCCCATCCTGAGCAAATTTGGTTTTAGGATAGTCAATCGTTTTTTAGAAAAACGACTGGTTCGACATACCGATGGAATTCAGTATGCCAAATCAAAGATTTTCGGCATATCGATTCTTTTCAGTATGTCGATTTGGCTATCAGATTTGCTCAGAGGTGCTGGTTTGGTCAATTGAAAGGTTTCGATCTGCCGAACAAGGCCCCCAATGTCGATATGTCCTTTCCACCTTGTCATCACATTGGTTGAAGATAAGCACTGGTCGAAGGCTACTCTCGTAGATCTGGATCAAAACCTGGATGTGCATCCTTCCCATGAGATCATTGTATTCATCGTCGAAGATGGAGATAGAGATCTTGCATTGCAGAGGAAGAGGAAAAATATAAGTACGTGGAAAAAAGGAGAGGAATTTTTTTAACTAAATATAATTGTAGTTCAATTCAGTATAACAAAACTATTTTGTATTCAGTTTAGTAATACTAATGTGACCATGCCTGCCCGGGAATCCGACACGGAGTCGCACCAGAGGAAGGAGGCCACAGCCATGCCAAGATGGCAAAGGCGCAAGATAAGATAAAACGAAAAAATGGAGCCACCACCTAGTCTTGTAAGAGAAAGACAAGGAAAACCACAAACAAACCACAAAAAAGATGAATGCATGAGATAAAAATGAGAAGGCTAGATGTCTACAAAGAAGAGAATAGGTAAGGATTCCTATTACGCACGGGAAAGATGTCAGGCATCCCCATACGCCCGAGAAACTAAGTCTTTCTGGTTCGATTCGCTTGCTGGAGGTTGAATGAATGCTTGCTAAGCCAAGATTGTGCTCTAATCATGCTAATATGAATGTCAAGTCAAGACCAGATGAATATGCAATATGCATGCAAAAACTGAGAAGAAATTCACACAAAATGACGGAATAACGAAACATAACATGACAAAGGAAATCACATGAAATGACGATATTTATGAAGAAAATGATCCAGGAAACCATACCGGTGTCAAGAGAATCAAAAATGCAATCGACCAAAATCATCAAAATCGTAGAAAACATCACAGAAATCAAATGGAAAAATTACGAAGAAGTCCGTGTAAAACAGGCAAATCGTGACATGCGAAGAAAATCACATAAAATGATAGTGTTTTTGAAGAGAATAGTCTGGGAAATCATATTGTATCAAAGGATAAAAAGTGGGATCAACCCAAATCATTGAAATCATGAAAAAATGTCATAAAAATCAAAAGGGGAAAATAATCCATAATTGGGCCAATATGGGCCTTTAGGTCAATTAGTGTATGTCCTCAGGCAATGAAATTAAAATCAAATAGAAAAATCCGAAAATGTGGAATAGAGGAAATCAAATCAAATGTCAAGCGAAGGAATTTGAAAAACGGATTGACGTGAAATCCATAGAAAAAGACATAAAAGGCAGGGTTACTCAAAAAAGATGGAATGATATGCAAATGTAATGAAAACTATGCAAAATGCATGAAAGTGTACTTAAATGTGTAAAGGAAGCTGAGGAATGACTGAGACAGAGATTATTCATGACTTTGTGCACAAATAATATGCATGTGTGTGAATTGATAGCATGGGGGTAATTTGGTAATTTCCATGGTCAGATGTGATAAATGTGTGCATGTGCATGATGCATGATCTAAGGTATGCAAAATGTTGGAAAAATGTTATTTACAAGAAAACACGAAAAAGACAAGGTTTTAAAAATAAGAAAATGATGTAAATATAGTAAAGGACAAGTATAGGGACCAAAGTGCAAAATTCGCAGAAAAGGGGAAAGCTTGATTAAAGTATATTCAGTGATCTTTATCTTAACATGCAAATAATGGATGAAAAAAAATGTGGCACTGAGATATATGAAAATTGCACCTTAGTAGTTTCTTGAGAAATCAGGGTTTAATGTGTAAAATTCACACATAAAATGCAAATGTGAATAAAATGTGAAATTAAGATCAATTTACAATGCAAACATGAATTTTAAGTGAAAACTATATTTAAGTGCAAAACTATGAATAAAAGAAGTAAAAAATGTCAAAAATGTCAAAAATGAGTGTCTTACAATTATAACCCTAAATGATGAATTTGAAATTAGTGAAAAGGTCTGGATGCGGATTTCCTATACTCAATGACTGTATGCTATGAATCCAGGAGCTTACATGCAAAACATCAAGACTTAAATGTGATAAAAATTAGACTTTTATGATGATCAGTGTGATTATGAAGTCTTTTAGGGTTTAAAATGTAAATCTCATAGGAAAAATTCATTTTAAAAAGCTTTGAGGGCTCAATGCAAAATCTAAGGACTTAATTGCAAAGAAAACATGATTACAAGAGTTTAAATGTGTGAAAACAAGTATTAATTCAATAATTATAAAAAATTAAAACATGTAAGGAGCCATATGCAATTCTTATAGAAACAAATAAAGAAATAAAAGTTATTTAAAACTACAAGGGCTTAAACATAAAAAACAGGACCTAAAAGAAATGATTTAAGGACCTAAGAATAAAAACCTAAAACTATTGGGCCTAAGCTAAAAAGCTACTCTTCGAAGTTCATCGGAGGATCGTTGGCGTCCTCACTCCGGCGTGACCTCCGCCGACGGCCCAGCAGTTGTGCAGCAGCGAGAGGGCTCCGGCGATGGTCTAGGAAGCTGAGGAGGATGATGGCGGAGCTCTCCAGAGTGTTGGATTGGGTTGGGGCAACCTGAGGCTCTCCCCCCATCTCTGACTCTGACAAGGAGTCGACCAGCGTAGAGGAAGACGACGACAAGGGAACTGGCAGCGACGTGGTGGGTGGAATGGCGCAGCGAGGACCGGAGAAGCTTCAGGGAGGCCTGAGGAGACTCCTGAAGGCATCCGCAAGGACAGGGGGAGGTTTGGAGTGTTCCCCCGTCCCCTACGTCGAAGATAGCCACGACGAAGGTTGGGGCGACGCTCTGGGCTCTAGAACAACGACGTGGCTGTGCGGAGGGGTACCTAGCAGCGAGGCAGAGCTTCCCGATGCGATGATGTGAGGCAGGGGCGTCTGGGGGGCTCTAGTGCTTCGACAACGTCAGTCGACAATTGGAAAGCAGCAATGAGAGGTCTCTGGCCGTAGGAGGCCAACCGGAATCCTCCTGAGCAATGGAAGCTCAGGGAGAAGGAGGACGAAGAGGGAGGAGAGGCCCATGGGGCCTCCCCTGGACCCAAGAGGCCACTGGCCTCATCGGTGGTGGTGAACCCACCCCCGGAGGTGGAGACGGCGGCAAGCTGGGTCTGCCAACCCTGGCGAGACACAACTAGGGTGCTCGACTAATCCTAACGAACCTAAAAGAGAAAAAAAAAATAGACTGAATGGAGAGAATTACCTGGCTAGGGGATGATGTTCCTCCCGCATGGCTGTCGGCAGTGCTCCGGTGATTACTTTAGCAGTGGTGATTCAGGGCTTCTGGGGTTGTAAATGGCTGGAGGAGAAGCTCTGGATGTAGAGGGGATTCACTAGGTTGGCTCTGAATGTGGGTTCTCTATGGACTCAAGTGGGTTGAAGCGCGCTAAAAGAGGAGAGCCTCGTCTGTTGGTAGTCAAAGGCTTTTAAACGTCGGTGGGGTCTTCTCCAGCCGTTGATCCTCTTCCTCAGGGGATTGGACGCTGTTGGATCAAGCGCGTGAACTGGAGGAGGTTGGTCGGAGATCGCACGAAGATCATGCAGGGACAGTTGCTGATTAGGATTTGACGCCGGAGATCTCGGGATCGCCGGAGATGGCATTGGAGTTTGCGAGGGTCGCTGGAATTATTTTTCTTCTGCCTAAGTTTGTTGGTTGATAAATGTGGATGGGTGCTTATTGGGCTGAATTTGGGCTTAGCGATTGGGCCTTTAGTTTTTGGTTTTTTTTAAGGGATTTTAGGGTTTTGGTTTTTTAGTTTTAAGGTTTTTTTTATGATTTTAACTTAATTTTCGATTTTTGTGATTTTTAAGTTCTCCTTAAATTTAGTTAAGTGATTTTAATTAAGATTTTTAGGTTTAACAGGGTTTTGCTTATTTTAGGTTTTTTGTGATTTTAATTAGGGTTTTGGGTTTAATTAGGGTTTTTTTGGATTTTAATTAGGATTTTGAGTTTAATTAGGTGATTTTAAATTAGGATTTTTAGGGTTTTGAGTTTCATTTTGTAATTTGAAGTTTGGGTCTTTTTGCGTTTTATTATTTTGGGGTTTTTTTTGAATTTAAATGGATTAAAGTTTTATGTTTAAGTTTTAATTTAGATTTAATTGATTCTTTACTTGATTTAATTAGGGATTTAAATTAAATTTTGATTTAATTGGTTTTACTTGGGATTTAATTTAGATTTTGATTTAATTGTTTTCTGCTTGATTTTTGTTTAGATTAGGGTTTCTTTTTAATTAGATTTAATTCTTTAATGGATTTTATTGAGTTTTACTTGACTTGGGTTTTATTAGGGTTTTGACTTGATTAATTTGAGTTTTAAATGGTTTAAATGGATTTTATTTGATTTTAATTTTGATTAGGGTTTTCACTTGATTAATTTGAATTTTAAATGGTTTACATGGATTTTATTTGATTTTGATTTTGATTAGGGTTTTCACTTTATTAATTTGGATTTTAAATGATTTAAGTGGATTGTATTTGATTTTGGTTTGGATTAAAAGTTTTTACTTAATTAATTTAGGTTTTTTGATGAATTAATTGAGTTTTGTTTGGTTTTGATTTTTAATTATGGGTTTTGCTTAAATTAGGTCAGAGTGGGCTTGTGTGGGCGTAAATAGGCTTGTGTGGGTTTAGGTTGAGCTAGGATTTAGGGTTTAGGTTTGAGAGTTAGGGTTTTGGTGGTATCAACCAGAGCATCTTTCCAGAGGAGCCTGCTGCCAAGTGACTGCAAAATCGAGGTGTCTACAGATGCCCCTCCCTAAGCGAGGTCGAGGGAATCGAGACCGATGCTCAGGGTTGACAAGACACCCCACCTGAGTCCGTAGGAGAGTGGTATTTGCTATGGGATCGTGAACCACTTATTCGGTAGATGCACCAAAAGTCATGACTCGTGGCCCATGCATGATGTTGATGCAATGGATGACCTTGATACTGGGTGATGCAAGAGGACGATGCTGATGACGAGTGGGTAGCCCATCAACCCACGAAGTGGAGCACGAGGGATTTCCCGACTCATGCCATGGGATGCCCGGACAAGACTGTCGGGCTTGTCGCACGACAAGGGGACTTCGCAAATGACAAACCTTTCGACCCGAAAGGATGCATGGAAAGATATCGGACTTGCCGACCGAGGATAGACTGATGACAAATGTCAATAGGATAGTTTGGGGGTATCAGCCCGCTGATGAGTTGACGGACTCGTTGTCAAATAGTTAGGGTTATCAATCCACTTTTGACAATGTGATGGTTGTCAATCTAATAGTTTGGGGTATCAACACACTGATGAGTAAAACAGTGTAAGTGGCACCAAGATTCGTCCGTCTGGAGCGAATCTAGGATGGGATCATCTAAACCTCGCCCGACCTAGAAGAGGATAGAATTGACACTTGCTCGACTTGAGCAAGACCAAACAAAACAGATTGGGTTCTGCCCCACCTGGTACAGAAGCCTATGACAGCTTCGTTTGTCTAGGCCTAGGCAACAAAACGATATTCTCGACTGCTAGTCGGGTAGACCCCAATTCCAAGTAGAAAAGGGCAACAGTTTTGAAACAGTTGAGTACATGTTGTTGCAATAACGACTTCCTGTCAATCACAAGCTAGCAAATGTGTTCTAATGAACTTATTATAGCAGTCAAATATAATGAAGTGATTACAATTATTTCAGCATGCAGTGAACAAGTAGCATAACACAAATGTCAAGAGTCTGCGTCATTCCTGGACCTTTTAGAGCCTCTAGCTTTGGGAAACAATGTAGGACTCAGGACAGCTCCACAGATCAGCCAGGTTTCTTCCACTTTGGCTTCGTAATCAGCTGAACAACCCTTCCCTTCTATGACTGTAAGATCGCTCAATCAGATGGAGCTATTAAGCAGGCGTGATAGTTCCTTTGTCACAGCGTAAGAGCTCAGGGGATACTCTTAGAAACGAGCTAGCATCGGTCTTTGAGTAAAGAAATCTTGTCAGTAGCCGAACTACCGCATCACACGAATTGGATGATATTCGACACCATTGGTCAACCTCGGGAGGATGATAAGCTGCATATCGGTATTATTGAAGAAAGCTTCAAAGTTATGAGTTGCCGAAGGAATGATGCGCCAGGTCACCTTATCTTCTGTCAAACTCTCGAGCCACTCATACTCGTTGCAAACTGATGTGAGTGTGCGAGCATGACCACTTTGGCAATAAGATGCAAAGGCTGACCATTGAGAGTGTATGAGCTTTGTACCCAGATGAGCGGTCAACCATACCTGTACAAAATCTCCACAACCATAGAAATGTTGACACCGTCGCAATGACTGGTCTAGGGCCCGGTAAGTCTCTACCAGGATAACTAAGGCCAGGTCTATCTGACAGTGTGACCATGCTAGTGGAACCCTGCACAGCTCTCCTACGATGCATGGAAGCACACGAGGAGTCCCAATATGGTCACAGCGAAGATGGTGAATCTAGAAAAGAAGACTAGACTCGGAAATACCAAGGAAAGATAAGAAAGGATAAGAAAAGGAGTCACCACTTAGTCTTTTAATGGAAAGTCGAGGAAAACCAAACATAAAGGAAAACCAAAAAGAAATCAAGGTGAAGAAAACATGTATGCTCTGTGCCTAATGGATGTAGTACATAAATCAATGCGGACTAGAGAAAGGGTAAGAATTCTTGTTACGCATGGAGAAGGGGTTAGGCACCCCCATGCCCCCGAAGAACTTGGTCTTTCTAGGTTTCCTACTTGCTAGTGGTCTATTGTTTGTATGCTTGCCTATTCTGAATGCACATGCTTAAGATGACTGTGAAAACATGCCAAATCAAAGAGAATAAATGAATAAAAGAAAAAATGATAATCTGAGGAACAATGTAGGCATTAAAAATGCCACTTTACTGTATGCCCATGGGTGATGAGGAAAATCGTGAAAATCAAGAATACTCAGAAAGCATCACGTAAATCAGCGGAAACTCGAAGAAATCCGAGAAAATCAAATTGGAGAAAATAATCCTTATTCGGGTCAATGTCAGCATTGTCAAGCCTGTTAATGTACGCCCTAGGGCGATGGAAAGCCAAATCAAATCAAAATCGCGAAAGTTGGAAGAAATCAGGGAAACAATGGGAAAATCAAGTTTGAAATGAGATAGAAATGCGTACACGATGCAAGGAAGAAGGCATGAGAAAATATGCATGAAAAATAGCAACAAAATGTACAAAATGCAAATGTGAATGTAAAAATGTAAATTCGAGAGGCTTTTGTGCAAAATTTCCAAATTCTGAGTGAAACTGAAATTCTGAGGCTAAATCATCAAAAATACATAGGAAAACACATTTTATGTAATTTTGAAGAAATCTAGGGTCAAATGTGCAAAACTGTGCATTTTTGGTAAAATTCAAGATTCCTAAGGTTCAATATATAATATTGCCAGTAAAACATGTATTTAATGCAATTCTGTAGAAATTCAGGATTAAATGTGCAAGAAAATAGTTCATGTTTGAAAACAAAAGGTTTTAGGGACTAACATGCAAATTTACCCTAGAAAACATGCATTCAGTGAGAAATCAGTGAAATTCAAGGGCTAAAACACAATTTTGAACACATCTGAGTATATGTTTAAATTCCCAGGGTTTAATTTGCAATTATGCTAGAAAATTATGCATTCAAAATAGTTTTAATAAAGCTCAGGGTTTTATATGCAAAAATATTAGACTTAATTACATGAAAAGAAACTCAAAAGGTTTATACCAAATTTTAAAGCATGAAAAGCATTTATAAGAAAGCTCACGGATTACATTGTAATATTTCAGAATAAATACTATTAAAATGATTAAAAATTCTATGCAAGGACCTAAATGTAAGAAAAAATGACCTATTTGTAAGAAAAGAGGGATCTTAGTGCAATAAAAGAAAAACTCAGAAGTTTATTCAAGAGAAAACTTTTTTTTTTAAAGAAAACATGCAGCGACCGCTGGTGACGGAGCCCCGCCGTCGATGACCGTCTGGGATGCCCTTCTAGGGCATCTCGATGCCTGATCAAGCATCAGGTCCTACTGGAAGCTAGAGAATAAGGAAGGGAGGAGATCCAATGGTTTGGATCTGAATTTCGATGGCCGAAATCCGCCTCTCGTCCCTCTCACTATTGATGCATCCCCGGCGACAGCATCGTGGAAGGAGGAGGCTCTGGAGACCACGGCGCGGCAGTTTGAGACTCCTGGAGGCTTGAGGGCGATGAGTGGAATGTTTCTCCTCTTCCAAAAGCAAGAAAGGCGACGCTCTTCGTTCCCCGGACCTCGCTCGCCGTCGACCTGATCCACTCCGACGAGCTCGACTACGGGGGTGATCCAGTGCATGAAATGTGGCTCTGATTGCACTAGAGCGCTGGGGGCGTGCCGTGGAAGGTTCTTGGAGACTTGGAGAGGCACGAAGGAGCTAAAGGCGCTTGATCCAACTATGTTGCTAATCGTCTTCTCTGGCGACAACGACTGTGCGTGATTCTGACGACTGACTATTGAGGGCTTGGCGAGGGCTTGAAACGGCGCACCAGGGGTCGAAGAAGCAAGAGGAATCTCGTGGGGAAGAATCAAGCACCTTGGGGCACAAATCAAATACTGGATTCGTGTCCCCACCTCTGTCACCAGAAAATAGCTCCAGTGACGCCTAAAGCCACGATTCCAGCTGGGGAAAACCTCTGGCTCTACTGGAATCGACTAGGGAAGGAAGAGGGAGACCTAGGAGATTATTTTTGAAGGAAATTGAGGTCAGTGGAGGGCATACCTGAGAGGACAGGGGTGTTGGCCGTTGGAGCTCGCCAAAGATGGCTTGAAACTCAGATTTTTCTCCTCCCCGAGCTTCCTCTTTGCTCCTGAACCTCTCTGGTTGCTTTGGTAGTGAGAAAATAGCTTGAGGGCTCTCCTCTCAAATTTTCTAACAACCTTTTCTCTCTTGCAAATGGGGGTATTTATAGGCTTGCAATGGCTAGAGTTGTTAGAGTAGGTTGTTATGGTTAGTTTGAGGTTGTTGGGAGTTGTTATAAGTTGTTATAGTGAAGGTTTGAAGTAGTTAGGATTTGTTTAGGTGGTTAGAGGTTGTTATAGGTCGTTATGATGAAGGTAAGAAGTGGTTAGGTTGTTAGGGTTTGAAATTAGGGTTTGGGGTTTGACTTAGGGTTTGACCTAGGGTTTAGGGTTTTTTAGGGTTTAACTTAAGGTTTAGGGTTTTTTAGGGTTTAGGATTTTGGATTAGGGTTTAACCTAGGTGTAGACACCCCAATTTTGAGCTCATTTGGCAGCAGGCTCCTCCGGTAGATGCTCTGGTCGCGACCACCAAAACCCTAGCTCACACAAGCCCAATTAGGTTCACACTAGCCCACATGACCCAATAAAACACTAAAACCCATTAAAATTCACTGAAAAGCAAATAAAACACTTAATTCAGCTAAAATCCACCTAAAATCC
>JAMKQA010056790.1:0-21832 GCA_024699735.1 Posidonia australis | reverse complement strand
TACATGTTATATCTATGCCATTTAGTAAAAATAAGCATAGATTGGAAATTTTCTAATTTTTTTTTAAAAGTTGATTAGAATAAGTTTGAAGTTATAACAAGAGTTTGCGTTTAAGAGGTTGTATCTCAGAAAAAAAAAAACCTGTCAGGCTATGGGCATAATAAATTATAAATTATTGATTTTATCTAAAAACATAAAAACAACTTATATCTAATTATAAAAACATAAAAACATAAAATATTAATTTACATGTTATATCTAATTTTCTTGTGTATCTCTTTTGCAACATAAATTATAAATTATAAAGTCAGGCTATGGGCATAATAAAGTCTACTCGTTTTACCCAAAAAAAAAAAAAAACCCTGTTGCGGACTCAGCGTGATGCAGAGATCGGCGTCGGCGAAGACACCTGGTTGCGGACGACTAGCTGGGGACGACGGGCTGGGGACGTTAGGGCTGGGGACGAAGGGCTCGGGGCAACTTGCGGAGCAGGCTGGAGGTTGCTGATTTTAAAGAGCACGGGAGTGGCTGGAGCAGGCTGGAGCATGCAGATCATGGGTGTCCCCAGCCGTGATCACGGGAGTGGGAGTTTTGTCGACTTGTAGGGAAGGGGTATCCAGCCCGTCGTCCGACATGAGTAGAAATCCACCGAAATCCACCGACACTCACCGACACGCACCGACATGTCGTCCGACATCAGGTAAGTCGCGACATACATGCCAATATCGTTTCCCTACCTACACAAACCGATACGTGTCGGCGAAATTTCGCCGACACTGTCCGACATTTGGTTCCGTGGCTCTGGTACCATGTGCAGTTGAGAGAAAGAAGCATGGATTGAGAGAAGGTAGGAGTCAATTCTATTATTAGGGTTAAAGTTACATATATATAGGATAGAATAAAGTTAAATGGATCCTAAATTGGATATCTAAATATCCTATAAAACTATCTTATCTCTATTGACTTAATAAGACCCATAAGACTTAACAATCATTTTATATTCTCTCTCCTATTTCCCTCCAAGAACAAAACCACCATTGACACAAAGGTGGTTTTCAAGATGTCCTTATGATTAAGATCCAATATTCATGGATGACTTTCCCTCAAAATAACATTTTAGGGAAGATATGGGGTGGACATGTGGGGATTCAACCGGAATACTTTTGGGATACGTTATCACACATTTTATGAATGTTTTGGTTTTTATGTAAGAATATTTTGTCATTGTTAGTTTGTTTCGTGTATGCTTTACTTTATATGTCATCTTGATGCACAATTATGAATCTTTAAAATATAATGATTGATTAATTAATTCTTGAATATGTTTTCATCTATAGTTTAGGAATAAGGACATGGTGGACGTTTCAATTTTGTTTTATCTATATTTATTTTTATGTAATTTTAATGCATCAGTTTAAATCTTTAGATAAAAATTAAGTTAGGGTTTGAACTTAATTAAGTTAGGTGAGGCCCATGCATTTTTTAGTAAATCATATTGTATTTCATCCATAAATTATTGAAAAAATAATTTCAATATTTCTTGAAAAAAATATTATAATAAATATTGAAATTATTTTTTAAATAAATTCTAGACTAAATATACACAGTTTAATGAAAAAAATTTTCAATATTTATTATGTTACTTTTATAGGAAATACTGAAATTATTTCTTCAGTAATTTATTAATGAAATATGATTTTGTCCCCTTTTACTGCACTACACTGCTTGTCGATTCTGGGATGAAATGTTGGTGGAGAGTTGTCGAAGAACTGTTAGGTGAGTTGTGTTAGGATGGTTGGTCTACAAATAGTGGTCTGTGAATAGGAAAAAGAGATAGTTAGAGGATGCTTAGTCGCTCGGCACAAACACTTTGATGCCTAAGTTAAAAGGAAAATCAGATTTAAGAAGAGAGCGAGTAAGAACTTCTAAAGAAGATTTGAGTGGAAAAGAATAGATTATTTAGATGGCAAAAAAATCTAAAACTCCATAATCCCTCACCTCGTCCCAGTAATGGGGCATTAATACCAGAGGAGGTAGCAGAGTCTATCCGCTTGAAGTGCTATTTTGAACACAAGTCAGGAGGAGTCATGCATAATATTGTCAACTATTAGACGCCTTTAGTAGGCATGTCAGGTGGCTCTGGTAGACCTGATAGAGACAGACAGTATGGAATATTTAGAAGGACATAAGGACATCCTGGTGTGTTTGCTGGAATGTCCCTTGGCTAATGTTAGTGGTAGGTGTTGAGCTGTAGTGGTAGATATTGAGCATGTAGAGCTCAGTACCTGGAAGCATCGGAGAGTTATTGGAGTCATGTGCTGTGACTTAGGAAGTTCCCTAGGATTGGTGCTTCAGTCGACGGTTGGACATCCAGTCGACATTAGAGCTAGTTGATCAGTCGACAATGAAGTTGGATGGTCTACATCATTATTGAATGGTGCTTGGCAGGGTGGACGCTCGTTTGGCATGGTTATCTTGGAGATCATTTGCCTTATTTGAAGTGGCGTGAACTATTTGGTCAGATCACTCGGTATTTTCTTCTTAGCAATGAACTTTTCAGCCTTAATCTTCCATCTGTCGAGGGCTTATCTTGGAGAGGTTTTTTCAAGTTGGGTGACACAAAATATGCTGCATCAGGATTCCCCCACCTTGGTGTTGTTTGACAGATCGACTTTTGAAGTAGACAGTTGGTTGCTCGTCTGGTGTGTGGCCTTATGCTTTAAACCACTTTTTGTCTTGTGGTGCGTCTTGGTGGGTGTCTAAGTTGATCGCTTAGGCGTTTATAGGTCGTTTGCTCGAGCTGCTGTTGTTGAGTCTTTTAGCTGATTGCTTAGGTGTCTATAGACTGTTCACTTGGGACGTGATGCTTGCTCAAAATCTTTTGCTGAATCAGTATGGTGCCCAGGTGTCCATAAGCAATTTGCTTTTGGTACAACGCTTGCTCGGGATCTTTTATTGAATCTTTAAGTATGGTGCCCAAGTGTTTCTAGGTTGTTCGCCTTGGGTGTGGCGCTCGTTTGGGCCTCCATGAGGCTTGTCCAGGTGCCTTTAGGCTGTTCACCCAGGGAGCAACGATTGAACAAATCATGCCTTGGTCGCCTTCTATTTGATGTATCCTGCAAAACAATGGCAGATAGTAATAATTTTGCTCTTTGGGAGCTGGACTTGTCCAAGCAACTTGTTGGGTGATTAGGCTCGACTGAACAATTTTTTTGCTGGGCGCTACCTTGTCGACTGACAGGTTGATGGGAAGTAAATTTTGCTGAACTACCTTGATCATAGGGAGATCAGTTGTCAAACAGTGATGAATGTTGGGACCTTACTTGTTGAACGGTATCGAATACTGGGAGGCTATTCGTTGGACAAGTATGATCGTCAAGAGGTTGCTTGCCAAACGTCGATGATCAAAGGGAGGTTGCCCGTTGAGCAATATCGATCGTTGGGAGGTTACCAATTGATCAAAGATGGTCGTCGAGGGGTTGCCCACCGGATGACCTTTCGCGAGAGGATAAAAGATCTTAGCTGAGGGCACTATCATTGTGTGTTGCATACATGGGATGTATCTCGAATTACAATTTACATAGAAAATGCAAAAAATAGCTAGAATTCAGTGTACAGACAGAGTCGTCTCTGCTACTCGGGTGTTCCTAGTTGGATCTTGATCTCTTTGGTCAGTCGTACTTTTGACACCTGATCCTGCATTGATCAGCCTCTCCTTTGTTGAGAAGGTGCTGTAGCTTGCATGTTTAGGGCTGAGTGGCTTGTTCCAACCAAGCGATCTAGGTTATGGCTTTTAAATGACCGAACGGTAAGAGAGTGGGCCATGTGTCGCCTTCTGTTCATCCATGTGGAGCCTGGAAGCCTCGACGATCAACTGCTGGTCGATATGGATTAGTGCCTCCTTTGCTTCCATTTCAACTTCTAGTAGACATGATAATGAGTTGGCCTGTTTGTACCCTTAATCCCAGCATGAGAGCATACGATAAAAAATCAAATCCTGGAGGGTGGCACATTTGGATATCCACCACTGTTCTTGCAAATAAATTTCCACTTTTATTAGCAGTTTTGGAGACTTTCACAAACCAAGTCTCTCTCGCACCTTCCTTAGCCCCTCTGCTAGTCATGCAACCTGCTACTAGAGTGTGAGGAAGGTTGCTGGTTGTCATGGAAAGCTCCATGGAGAAAGTTGAAGCTTGTGGCTGAACCAACATACAGTGTATGATGTGAAGTTCCTATAGACAGCACCAACTGAGCTTGTCCCTTTCGACCGTGCTGCACTGTTTGTTTTTCTGGGATGAAATGTTGGTGGAGAGCTATCAAAGAGCTGAGATGGCAGTTGAGTTAGAATGGTTAGTCTGTAAAAAGTGTTTAGTGAATAGGAAGAAGAGACAAGATGCCCGACTGCTTGTCATAAACGCTTCGATGCCTAAGCTAGAAGAGAGATGAAGTTTAAGAAGTGAGCGAGTAAGTACTCGTAAAGAAGATTTGAGTGGAAAAGAATAGAATGTTTAGATGGTAAAAAGATTTAAAAGTCAAAAGTCTGAAATCCCTCACCTCGTCCTAGAAATGGGGCATTTATACATGAGGGAGGCTGTTGCGAAGCTTATCCGTTGGAAGTGTTGTTTTGGACACGCTTCAAGCTCTGAAGGGGGAGTCATGCATAGTAAGGTGCTTTGTTTAGACAACTTTAGTAGGCTTGTTTGGTGTGTCACAGACAGACGATATGGAATGTTCAGAAAGACATCTTGACATACGTACAAGGCTGCCCGCTGTCTACCATTAATGATAGGTGTTGAATAGAAGAAGTCCATCCCCAAGTCTTTCACTTGTCAGAGTATGTAAAGCTCTAGAGTGGAGCTATATGCTGTGGCTTGGGAAGTTCCCAAGGATTGGTGCTTCGACCGACACAGAGGTTGGGCATCTGATTGGCATTGGTGTTGGCAGCCAATCGACAATGAAGCTAGGCGAATGACATTGTTACCGAATGATGTTCTGTAGGGTGGCCGTTCATTCGTTATAGTTATCTTGGAGATCATTTGCCTTGTTTGAAGTGGTATGAGCTGTTTGTCTTGATTCTTTTGGACTATTTGCTTGGTATTTTCTGCTTGACGAGGAATTTTTGAGCCTTGGACTTTCATCTACTGAGGGATTATCTTGACGAGGTTTTTCCAAGTCAGGTGGGACAAACTATGCCACATCAAAATACAACATGATTTATTGAAAAAGTACATGGACCTTACTTAGCTTAAGTAAGACTTGTGCCTCATTAGAAAAATTTCCTATATATATATATACACACTTGTAGATAGGTAAATGTATTATATGATTAAAAGTGAATTTTTTTTTTATGAAAATAAAAAAGAAGAGTGATAGTTATTAAAAAAAGATGTACTTTCTTATGGAATGTCAAAAGGTTGTTATTCTCTAACATTATTTCACATTTAAAAGTTTCACGTACAGGTAGTATATCAATATAATTAATTGCAATGAATTTTAGTAGATCTTTAAAACCTATGTGATAATTAGGATTAATGAAATGACATCTTTTTGATTTGATATGATTGATAAGAGTTTCACAAGTTGTCATATGTCATATTCTTAATACATATTCAAATCATGTAAAACTCATGTAAAATTATTAAATACAAAATTATTGTTTTCTAAAGGAGTATAAATAGGAGGTAAACCAAATATATGGAATAAATCATTGGAATAATAATCAAATGCAATTTATGATATAGATGCATCATATATAAGAAACATTTAAAAATTTGTTTAGATAAACTAATATGAGTTATTGAGTTATACGTGGTTTAGAAATTTAAGAAGATTAAAATTATTAGTAAGTAGCATTTTTACTTAATATTAATACTATTCTCATCTATTGATATTTGAGGTTCTCTTATTATAGCATTAACAAATATAAGTTATAGAAACTTAAGAGTTTAATAAGACTATATATAAAATGATGTTAAGAAGGAGAATGAATAGGACAAAACGGACATAATTAACTAATATTGTTCTTAAATGTAATTAATGTGCAATTTATGCATGTATTTTAATTTTATATATAGGATGATTTTGTCTTATATATAGGATCCTAATTTATATATAAGATCTTTTATATGAAATTTATTTCTTTATGGTAAATAAATTATACATAATCAAATATTGTCTTTTTTATAAGAGTTTTTATTTATTTAATACTTAAAAAACATAAAGAGTAATACAAGAATGTCCATAAACACGTGCTTTCACTTCCATGTAAGAATGTCCAAAAGCTGTAAGGTTTCACGAGACTTTTGATGTTCTACCTTGGTCAGCTAGCAAGTCATACACTTAACCACATGATTTGCCACATCCCTCTTCATCGTAGGTTATCAGAAAATCTTTTTTAGATCTTGGTACATTTTGGTGCTCCCGAGATGAATGGTATACTTGGACTGATGAGTTTCATTTAGTAACCTTTGTTTAACCTCTTCTTCCTAGAGGACATATAAGTATGGATCATACCTCGATTCTTCATAAGCACCATCAAAGAAATAAGACTTTTCACCAGCCTTTAACTTATCAAGTGTCGCTTAAACAAAAGGATCCAGTTACTTGTAAGAGACAATAAACTCGAATAATCATAATATTTGCCAATGATTTATAAGTCTTCATTGTAGAAATAAGAAACTTAAGTTTACCATTACGCACTCTTTACATAAAGAGAGAACCTTCACCAACAGATTTAAAATATACTCTCCTCTTTACGTAATTAATCAAAGCTAAATGTTGAGTCAGTCAGTCCATGTCTAGTATGATATCATACTCTTGCATGCTGGACTTGAAGTCCTTGCCATTCAGCATTATGTTGATTAATCATAGATACTTTCTTGTAAGATTGTGCTCTCCCAACGATGTCACTATATTGAGATGGAAGGTTAATCTCGTTGGCCTGTCTTTCAGCTTCGACGTAAAGGACTCAAAGATATAGAAGAATAAATTCCTTGAGTCGAACAAAACATTAATCATCTAGCTCATTACAAGAAAAGAACCTAATAAATAATTACACAAGATAATCAAAAGCAAACAACTATCATTAAACACCAGTCTAAAATACATAAAGGTTACAAACAACAACTTGGAGGGTTACAAAAATACAATACTATTGTTCTTTACTCTCTACAACATCTCGAAAAGGTCCTACATCAAGAGCGACGATGGAGAAGACTTACCCTTTAGTTGGTTGTTGTGAGGCATCTCTTGCTTTCTTGGGAGGGTCAGGATAGAACCTCTGGAAGTGCCTTGGCTTTCCATAGTTATAACATACCAACCAGTTCAGTGCTTGCTGTGAGTGGGGATAATTTACAGCAAAATGACTCACTTGGCCATAAATAAAGCAAGACCTTCCACTTGGCATGCTAGCATTAGAAGTCGCTTGGTTGAAATTTGTGTTGCTCCTACCTGTAAAGTTGTACCTGCCACTAAAGATATCGTCAGGCCTATTCTTCTTCTTTCCTGAGCTCTTAGAACTGTCAAAACCATGCGTTTTAGAGAAGGAAAACTATGAAGCAAAAGATTTCTTAACCTTTCCCTTGGGACGATTTTTTATGAATTTCTTGTATTCGTCCTCGAAACGGGATGTCATTTCAACCATCTCTATCACAGTTTGACACCAACAAGTTATAACTTTCACATATAGTCCTACTTGAAGGTCTTCTAGAATCCTTTGGCTCTTCACTCCTTAGAATCAAAAGTCTAGGCAAACCGCTCCAAGTGAGTAAAAGTAGTTTCATACTCACAATCATGCTTCTTTGCTGTAGACTTCGGAACTCCTGTTCTAGTCTTTCTTTCTCATGGTCCAGAAAGTATTTCTTGTAGAAGGTTCCTTCAAAGTCCTTTTACTTGATGTCGACTGTCACGACGTCGGAAACTTCATGCGATGAATAGTCCTCCACTACTGGTTTACATCACTCTCTAGCAAGAAAGTAGCCAATCACATCTAGTGTTTCTTTGAACAACAAGTCATGCTCTCCAAGATCTTAATGGTCTTCGACAACCATGCTTTGCCCTCTACGAGTTGACCTTTACCCTTGAATGTTAGTGCATGCAGTCGGTTCGGTGCAGCCACGGATTCCCAATAGAACCACTAGAGCCTCCTTTGCCAAAGACATGAGTAAGCCCATTCATGAGACTCTTTAGCTCAGCTTGCATGTGCTACCATCCACTCCTCTCATTGGAGCTGGATTTGTCAGCAAATTGCCTTGCCTTTACTTTTACCATGGCGAGACATTTTGCAGTAGGGATGAACCACTACACAAACATTACAAGGAAAACAAATAATAAAATCCAATGTGCAGATGCAATCATGTTATGCAAATCTAAGGAGTCACTAGATTGAATATCTTAGACTAGTGTACTTAGTGAATTTAGTACTTTGATATGAAATCTGTAACGATCTATTTGCTGCATTCTAAAATATTAGTCTGGTCAAATTAAAATCACAGTATAATCTTCAATTAAATAAAATTAAAGGCTACTAAAAGTAATTATCTACCTAAGAACCTGTAGTATATGGTTATGTGATTCTAGTTATAATGCACTAGAGAAAAAGATTGCTATGCATTTGCACTTGCACCTGTAAACTAAAATCACAAAGCAAAATACACGTAAGTGACCATTAAAAATGTCACTTAGTACACATCCCATACAAAAATAAGAAGTAAAACTTGATAATAGCCAGTAAAATTGAGAACATATGTTTAAAATCTTTATAATCATCACTATTGAAAAACACTATTGTTGTGAAAACCATTAAAGCTCAGGAACGTGTCAAAAATTCTAGAACAACATCTCCATAAGGAATTCCAACCGTTTTATAATTTTTATAGCTCTAGAGATGCTATAATCTTTATAGTATGTCTTGAAGTCCAATCTCTTCAAAGGATCTTAAAAAATGCCAACTTTCCTTAAGAAAACTGTCCTTTCTCCGGACGTCACCAGAAATGGGATACATGCAACTACCTGTATTGGTCAACTCACCATAGGGTCTGTCCTTTTGATGTCTTGACCTTGGTATTCGGAGCAACCAGAGTCTCTCACTTCCATGTTCAACCAGCACTCCAGTCTTAGTACCTGGAGCAACTAGAATATCATACCTCTAGGTTCGAATGATACTTGAATTCATAGACCTTTGGTCTCATGAACGATAATTCACGAGTATAATAGCTTTAGGATCCGACGAACACTTATAATCTTTTGGTTTCAAAACCTCAACTTAGGTTTTATGCTTGATAATAGCTTTAGGATCCGACGAACACTTATAATCTTTTGGTTTCAAAACCTTAACTTAGGTTTTATGCTTGATCACTTAGAAAAATCGTCATATCCTCTTGTTCTGGCAACATGACCCTTTGTCTTTTGATGTACAACAAAAACCGCGGAATTTTTTTTTCAAAATTATTCTTAACATTATTTTTTCTCAAAACATTTCAAAATTTTTTTTTGTGGGGAAAAGCCTTAATACCATACACAGAAATAAAACACACTTTGGAAATCTGGCCACAAAAAACACGTCGATATGGCATGCCGCCAAGTTGTGCCAAGTGGTCGCATCATCACCCCGTGCCTTTAGTAGATAACTTGAGTTTAAACTGTAAGCTTAAAATACATCTAGATTTTGTTATATCCATCTAAAAATTTCACATAATATATCAAAATGAAGATGTTAAGATACTCTATTATTTGGAATAAAAAACACCAGAATCGAATGTGTTAAACTTAAGATATCACAGATTAAAGTCAACATATACATGTACCATGAATAGTAAAATCGAGAACAAACCCAACTTATTTATCATTGTAAAAATGCTGTAAAATCTCCTAAAAATAAGAATAATCACTCACACCACAAGATCATCACATGCAACAATATTCTACAAGATTTAAGCTCTAGGAGAAAGAATGAAAGGGGTGTGTACTTTGAATGAAGCACACAACTCAACACACACAAGAACTCAGTCGAACCATCGATGATCTCCAACATCGAAGCTCCCAGCACCTAACAAGGATCCAAAAACGAGTGATTAACACAAGTCTTGTCATGCAAGGGAGGAAAAGAGTGAACCCAACATTGGAACCCAAAAAATCACCTCCTCGCGAGCACGCATGCACACAAACGGTGATCGACGCTTACCACTTCCGCACGACATGCAACAACTGCCACCACAACTACCTACAGCACAAGGGAAGATGAGATCAGTACATGCATGCAAGGATTAGGTGCGAAAATCGACATGTATGTAGAGAAATAAGCGATCCTATCCACTTTAAAGTCATGGCTTACCTCCATAAGACCCAACCGTGGTGATGAAACGACGTTTGGAGCTTGCCTCCCTCCCTCGAGCACCAAGAAACCCATGGCCAAGACTCTCACGTTACTCTCCCTCTCGCTCTTTCACTCACAGGAAGGTGGAGGAGAAGGAGAAGAAGAAGAAGAAGAAAGCTCAGACTCCTCTCAACTCTCTCTCATACGTTGGAAAAGGAGAGTGAACAAAGATAAGGAAAATGGCCCCCATTGCTCCTTAAATAGGCCCGAACTAAAGAAAACTCCCACGCCATCCACAGTGTAAAAGTTGCAAGCAAACATTCATGAGTAATCCCACACAAGGTCACCTACACAAACACGAAATGCACTTGGCAAGTCATCTCCAACATTTGCACAACATGCACCTAAGCATGGCTATGCGCAAGGGGAATCCCATGCTAGAATCCATTTGACTTGATCACTTATCATTAAATCGAATGACTTAAGCAAGTGGAGAACGATCTATCAAGTGCACATCGAAAATTTACAATAATAAAGTCCAATAATTATCCAAAATTATCCATCATAATCTCCATAAGGTCTACACATCAACAACACCAAAAAAACTAAACTACAACTCTAAAATCAATAGTAAATTAACTAAATGCTGGAAATTGACATAGGACATCACGCCACAGTCACATGCCAGTGATGTGATGCATGCCAAAAATACGCGTTGGGAGTCTGCATTGTTCATCTACGCTAGAAACACGAGTCAGAAACACACATCACTTACACGCACATTCAGTTTATTCAGTAAATTGCATAATTCAGAAGGTAATGAAATTACGGATATTACAATGAATAAATAATATTGCTTTTAAATGTAATTAATAGATAGTGCATGCGTATATTTCAATTAGCAATGAGTAAACTTGAAAAATAAAAAGTTAAGAAACAATTGAATATAAATTATGTACGTATATTCAACTAAATTAATAAACGTATTCTTACAAATCTTTATTTGCCATTGCTTAGGAGGCATGCCTTTCTTTTCTTTTCCAAGTAGTAATTAGCAATCACAATTACTGTTGAATATATAAGATTTAGTTACATAATAATTATATTCATCAATTGATTCATTAAGATTTTAATGATTGAAATATATAGATTAATCCAAATTACATATATCAAATATAAGATGATTTTATCTTATATATAGGATCATAATCGGAACAAAAATATGGAATTTATTTATGTATGGTAAATAAAATATAAATAATCAAACATTATCTTTTTATAAGAGTTTTTATTTATCACAGTAATTAAAAAATATTTGTAAAAATTTTTATATGAAATTTTTTGGTCAATTGTTTAAATAAAAAAGATATATTAAAGGATGTTTGTGACATTAAATATAAATTCTACACATGCATGTTGTATAATTGGTGAATCGCCAAAGCCATATCGTGTTGCATCTAAATCCCTATGTGTATTTTTTAGCAACGATGAATACACAATTTTCCTGTAATTATTATATTAATTCATGTTATGGCAATCACCTGGAAAAGCTTCACTTCTATTTCCCATTTTTATCTCATCAGCTGATTTTTAATCAGGGATCATGTTGTGTATTGTTGCTCATGGATTGAAATATAATTTCTAAATTGATGACTTTTATATGGAGCTTGACATTGTGATGTTTCTAAATATATTTTGTTTGTTGATATTTTAGCTTGAATTATAATTCTTGAAGGATTTCTGGAAATGTTGACATAACATTGACATGTGAATGATTTGTATTATTTTGTAGCTTTTCATTGTCAACCAGGAGAGTTTTTGTTTGTTATTTAGACATTCATTAAAGAGAATGAATGGCAAATAAAGTTTCACTTACAAATCTAGATTTCAACACTGTTTTGTTATTTTTTTAGTAAGTAAATGATTGGTTAGGTGTTTAATCATTGCATGCATGCATTAAGTTTTCTTCTTGTTTTTCAGGTTCTCTCTTCTCTCAATGTTGAAAAGCTGGTTATACCTGCTATTTCTGAACTTGTGCATACCTGGACTACTGTGTTTGGTTTCAAGCCTCTCAATAGTTTATCGAAATCTGGATTAAAATACATGAATATGTTAGTTTTCCCGGGCACAGGCTTATTAGAGAAGCAATTGATAAAGCAGGAAGAAAGTCCAAGTGTTATTGGAGGTACAACACTTTGGTCCCATCCCTTTTCCTTGATTAGGTTTTTCCATGGCCCTCTTTCCTTAATTAGTTACAGTTTTTGCTTGTGATTTCTTTTTGTACGTCATGCAAGTCAAAGGGTTTTTGAAACTGAAAGCTCTGAACTATGTGCTTACGATTACAAATGGATGCCTTGTTCATTCTTTTGCAGGATCTGACCATGCAGCTGAAAAAAGCATCTCACATCACTCATTCAAAGCTGAGGATGAAATTGTAGGTTACAAAACAGAAATTAACATCTCCAGTGGTTCAATATTCACTACTTCTGAGATGGTATTTGATTGTTCAGAGGATCCATGTGGTTCTGATAATCATGCATCACAATGCCAATCTCTTGGAGACACTGCAGAGGTGGCACATTCTCTTCATTCAAATTTGGTTTACGAAACAGCAGGGCTGAAACCTGAGTCTCATTGCAATTCTTCTATCGGTTGTCAAATCAGGTCACCTTGTGGGAATACTAACCAAAACACAAGTCAAGTGAAAATGGTTGAATCTATCATTGAGTGCAACAAGTCTATGCATATTCCTGAACAACATACCTCAAGGGACATCACTATGCTAACAGAACCTTCAGATTCCTCTTTATTAGATTCGAATGAATGTACTGCACATATTAAGACTATGCGTAAAATACCAGAAAATTCTGTTAAATTCTTCCCCAAAGAGAATGATTCTTATCCATCTCGTGAGCCTATCTTACATGATAATCCTGAAAATGAAGGCAGCATGTGTGCACATAGTGACCATTGCTTAACTGAGAAATCTCGACACCACACTGCTGAAGCTTTGCTGCAGAATTCTGGGTCAAAGGGAGCCCATGCTTGTTGTGCATAACCCTCATTTATCTTCCAATTAATGAGGTGTTATTGTTGAATCTGATAGCCATTCCTTGGTTCCTCATGATGACTGGTTAGTTCTGAATCATTCTTCAGCACATGGATGTTGGTGCTATTAGATCTCAATTTTTTGGTTAGTGTACCGCATGCCAGAGTTTTGCAATCACTGAATGACAACAATTGATTCGGCCATTTGAGCTGAGTTGATTTTCTGGTCATATTTGTTACTTGATTCCTTTTCTAGATATGCCATATCATATTTAGGATGAGTTAGGTACTGTTTTATGGCAACAGAGGTTTGGCAATCTTTGGAGGTGTGTGGAATGTCCAGCAAACTACAGGGGGATAAAGAATATATAGAAAAGGTCAAATCTTGTCTCTTGTGGCAATTGGAAGTGCTTCAGATTGTGAAGGCTTCTATAGACATGCTTGTTAGTAGGTTCTGTAGAACATGAATGAATGGAGTGGGTTTTCAGAGACCACAATGTTTACAAGCAGAACATCATTGCTTGTACAGGAACTTTGAGGGTGCAAAATGATGGGCAGTGGCAGTTTTGAAGGAAGTGGATGCTTTTGGTATCTGCTTTTTATCAACCCCTATTCCCTTTCTGTTTTCTTTCTCTTATGAATGAGGCATGACTGTGAATTATGCCATGTTTCTTTGTACATATTGCAGCACTTCTAGAATAGGGGAATGGCCATCTGCAGATTCTGCTTATTCTCATAAAATTCTGTTAGGCCTCAGAATAAGTACCACTTTCAGTTTAGAGGGGTTTAGTGCAATTTAGAGAGGCCTTCCTCCAATATTGGGGAGAATAACATGATGGTCATTGCTTGTTGTACAGTCCGTAATTCCTTGACATTGTCCCTAGTAAGAATCATGCTTGGCCTAACAGCATGACACTAGTATTGCTTTCCCAAAATGCCATTTTCATGGTTAAGGTGGTCCCTTTTTGCTCACTGCTACGACAGAAATCGCTTTTGCTTTCTTTCCCCTAGCTACCGTTTCAGCTCGACAAGTTGACTCCTGCCTGCCCATGGATTCAGTGGTAGTTTGAAAGGTTGATCCAGTTACACTGGTTGTTTTAGCCTTTACCTTGGCAAATTGGCAACAGATTGGGGGTGGCCTACCTTTTTCCTTGTCAAATACAAAACAAACTAAGAAAAGGAACTTTCCCTATTGTTACAAACAAGGTAGATTTTGGGGCACTTGTTAATCCATGTGAAGAAATTTCCTGTCCTTTCCGGAAATCTATGTGATATTTAAGTCTGCGCTTGGCTGGTCTTGTTTGTCTGTGTTTGGTTCCATGGACACTTTAAATTAAATACTGGAGGATACTGTAGTGAGTTTTTGTGTTTGAGGGGCACTTCAGCCATTTAGGGGAGCACTTCAGCAGAGATCCATAAATTATTTGCTGGAGGAAAAGAAAGAAACTACCAATGAGTTCGTTGAAAGCATTTCTAATACACCATGTTTGACAGCGATGGTTTCCACTGCTTAATCTCATTATGTTCCTCTGGGAGAGAGTATTACTAAATTCTGCTTCTCTTGATGTTCAGTTGGCGTTGACCAAAGTTTTGTGCTCCTGGTTTGTTAATCAGGTTGAATGGATATTATGCTTCTATCTTGATAGCTGGTCATGCATCATCTGTGCAGTGTTATATGGATTTTTTTAAAAGCTTTTGGTATTCAGCCAAGAAATGCAGAGGCAGGCACCTCAAAGTTTGCAACTACGAACCTTTTAAGAGCATACATGCAAGAGTAAGTTTGTTTACAAACAAATGTATATTTCATATTTCTGATATCTGTCCAATAATTTCATGATGCATATTTGATTGTATACATGCAGTAATTTATGAGGCCGAGCCTTTCAATACTGGTTACCTTTAGAATTTTAATAATTATTCTGCCTGGATAGTTGATGTTAAGGCCATTGACTAGGGAGTAAAAAACATATGCCACTGGTAATAATGAGAGAGCATGAGTAGGCAATTTCTTCTAGAACCTTGAGTTAATGCATTTTGGATCCCACATGATCCAAGCCCCCCTAGATTGTACCCATAGTATCATTCAGGAATAATGAGTTTCATCAATCATTCTTGACTGATTCTTGTTGAAACTTGGGAAGATCAAACTTGCTTCAGCTGGGATATATCTTGTGCATTTCGTAATCTGCTTCATGATTCTAAATATTCTTCATGATATCTTTATTTTTTAAAATCAATTCTAATTAAGAAACAATGCCTATTTTGGGCAAATAGAATTATGGAAAGACACTAGCATTTATGTATTAGCCTTTTAATTGATTTTTTTAAGAGAATTGCCATCGTTGGTGTGATTGGAGTAGAATGGAGAATAGTAAATCAATTAGTGTGTAATTGGATATGATCTATACGAGGAAAGTGTTTTTTTTTAAAATTTTTGTACCACTAAAGCTGGGTTTTAAACTCACAACCATTCGAGTGGTGGGATCATTGCCCAACCATTCGAGTGGTGGGTCGGGTGACCCCAAGGAATCTATATGAGGAAATTTGTTTCATACTTCTCTATATGAGACACACCTGAGGTTCTTTGTTGAGGCTAGAAACTCAATAGAGAAGTAGAGAGGGGAAGAGGAAAGAGCAAGGAGAAAAGCATCTCTTTCAAGGTATGCCAAACCCAAGATTTAAGCTGTGTAACTTAATTTATTCTAATGAGTTTAGGAAGAATTAGAGTTTCATGATTTGTTGAGCTCCATAAAATGATTATGTTAAAGTGGTTAAAACATGAACACTTTTTCATGTCTTTTTCGTGCATATAAATGTTGACATGATGATAGGAAATCCTTCTTGTATGTTATGATGTGTCGTGTTGTAAGGGCATAAGTGATTTAAAATAGCACATGCAATTTGCCATTGTCATCGTGGATAGGTGGAAAATAAGAGAATTTGGTTTTTATCCTTAAGTTATCTATTACTGCGTCTATGAGCCTAGATCTCATTATTATTATGATTTGATGAACCCAACTTTACTTTGGAATCCATAGGAACTGCTATTGTACATTGTGTACAATGAATACTACAAAAAACTATTTAATATCTTTAAGTTATTAATGAGTTAATAGTTATTAATGGGTTAATGTAAGACATTGAATATTCTAGGCTAGAACATCTTATTATTGCACGTCTAGATATAGGAGTTTGGTGTTAATATTGTTGGCCCATATTTCGGTCCATCATGATTTCCTTGTATTGAACGTAATTAAATGAATGCCTTGCTATGATTCCACTTAATTTCTTAGTTATTGAAGAAGTTATGAAGGAAAGACGTATGACTATGACTACTAATATGTGAATGTGTAAGAAAGGATCATCTAAAATGCTGATTATTGTTATTATAAGTAGTTTTGTAAGCATGCCATATTTTAGTAAAATGAGTTAATGAGTGTTTTTTATATATGTTCATATCTTCAAGCTAATATTGTCACTTGCACTATGATATGGTCTGATGGGCCTAACCCATCCAGAATAATTTTGTTTCTGTTGTGCTGATCTTCATTGTATTTAAATGATATCATATGCTAGAAATTAGAGGAAGAATCTTACATAATAGTATGGACATGTGGTTGTCAATAATATTGAACCTTTAACATGCTTACATCTGAAATCAATTCAGTCCATATAATGATATTAATGCTTTTATTTATGTCTACTGATATTTCAACTTTATCATGTAGAAGTCTCATCAATGTTATTAGAATTTTAGTAAGTACGAATAGTTTTTTTATTTGGTTGACATCTTGAAAACATTATGAAACCTTTGATGACATTTAAAATAATGGTATTAGCTTTAAATCTGAAATAAAAAGGGATTTGTTTATGTAAAAGAAAAGAAATGGGTTTCATGAAGAATAAGACGAGATAGATAATGAACTTTAAGATTAAGGTCTTTGCACTAAGAGCTCTTCGGAGTTTTAAGACCCCAAAGTAGGAGATAAGGGCACTGGTCGGTCGAGGTTAGTGTTGGATCAATGGATCCTATGGTAACGATAAGTTCACCATGTTTAGATCTAACGTCTAAGTAAGACTTAGTTGTCAACTTAGTTAGCATATGAAGCATTCATAAATAAAAATTCCATGAACTTGTAATCAATATATGAAAATATTTATTGCAAGGATGAAGGTAGGTTATATGCAATTGTAAGGCCGTATGTGCCGATGATGGGTGCTTAATAGAGATTCATAAATTGTTATTAAAAAGACTTTTGAAGATGTTCAAATGAGAAAGGATAATGGATATAACTTATGAAGAAATAATTAAAGATATACATGTAATATTGATGATTATAACCAAAATGATGATATGATCATTAAGAAAGAAATAGTGCATTAGTAATGTTTTATTTTTAAGAATAATTATTTATTTTTTTATTAACTTTTTATTATTAACCATTGAGTTTTCATCAAACTCAATTGTATTGTTTATATCCATCGTAAGTATAGAAGATGTCTATATTTGATGCATAATCGTTGAAGAGTTTGAAGTGCAACTGTACATGTAAAACTGAAGGACTGAATAATATCATTTTATGTATTATTTTTGTAAATGTTTTATGACTATGTATTATTTTGTTTCCAACGAATGTTCTTATTTATGTGCTTCTACCGACTATTGTGTGCGGGACTGGGTCGTTATACTTCATATTACGTTATACTCCAAAATCTATTGCATGGCATACATCTTTACATTGTGGTGAATTTTGTCATGATTTTAAAATATAATAATAACAATACAAAGAAACCAGAGTAGTCCAGTTTCGAGTAAGTGGGATGTGTTTGAAGTTTTTCTAAAAATATATTCTAATTATTTGTTGATCCACTTGTGACCTGACCTTTGTGTTCTTTGTGTAGGACAAATGAATGTTTGAAGAAATGTGATGGTGACGGAATGACTATTGATCTTTGATAGAAAAAAAGACATGAGTTTAGATGGATAGATGATGTTTATATCGCTTGATTTTGTATTATTTATTGTGTTATAATAAGCTAATAACACTGTTTAACATTTGCATCACATCAATCAAGTTCATTTTTTTCTCTCTAAGAGTTAGTACAGAGAAGTCCTTCAAAGGGGGATGTAACATGAACCTGTGTTGCATACTTCATTCATGTCAAATAGGACGTATATAAGCTGGCGTTTGTCCCAGTTGGATCCTCAAAGTTCGAAGAATTCAGAGGAATGCCATCTGTAATGTGCAAGTACTCCCTTAGTTTAGTTGCCTCATGTGCAAACGTGCGAAAGCGTCATGCGAACGACATCAAGAGGCGTAATTTCGTAAAAGACACGACACTCACACAACAGCATGGGGTGACATTACAAGAACGCCGGAAGGGTGAGGAAAAATTGTGGAAAATGAATAAAAAAAATGCACGACTCCAAAGCAATGAACAATACATTTGATCATTAACCAAATAAGGATAAGCGTTTAATTACACGTTGGGAAGGTTGGGGGCACCCCGACGTGTCCAACAGAAGTGATTGGTCTCTAAGTGGCTTACAAGTGCATGTGATCAAAGCTATGATTCAAGTAGTAGATCGAAACACGCAAGATAAGTACCAAACATGATGAGCGAAAGATAAGGCTTAAAAACAATGAAAACAAGCATTTGTCGCGACATAAGCTCAAATGCAATGTCAAAGATGATCCTTTGCATTATATGTATTTTTAAATACAATTAAAAAAATCATCTTAATAAAAATAAGAATGGCTTTTAGAAAATTGATAATCTTTTCCATCAAATATCCAAAAATATATCCAGTATAACATAAATATTAACAAAAACAATCCTTAAAACACAACTTTAATTTTTATAAGGTACCCAAAAATATATCTAATTAATAAAAAAATTGGATATTTACTAAAATAACCCCAAAAAGACAATTTAGTCTTCATTAGTACCCAAAATAGATCTAATTGTTTGTAACATGGATATTTAATTAAAAAATAATACTAAAATCTCAACTAACTTTAATCTTCATTAAAATTGAGCCCTTTTGTAAGTCACATTAGTGAAATCATCAATCAATAAACTAGCACTAACATATATCAAGAGTATTAAGAATACTAGATCAACCATGTCTTATAGTATATTAAGCATGCAACTAAGGAATCTCTATGCCATGTTTTTCACATGACACTTCTACATTTTTAAGTGAGGAATCCCAACGACATTCTCTATGAAGCATTAAAATTGAAAATTGAAGATGTGGGACAATTTACATTATCCCCAACTTTCACTATTTGTCCATAACACTTTTTTTTATTGTGTTTTTGAAGGGAGGGAGCGATTGTCCAAGCATACACCCCATCACATCCTCCCCAGTAACTAAAAGCGAAATAGACAGTTGTGACATGCCAATAAAGCTCAAAGAAGTATCGCAAAATCAGAGAAGCAAAGCATGGTCATACAACAAGCAAGAACACAAACATGCATAGCACATAAACATTTAGGAATTGAATGGAGAAGAGGAGGTATATAATGTCACAACCCTTGTCCCAATAGTACACTTAAATTACCAATCAACAGATTTATTCAATCCAATTCTATATTAATTCAACAATTAAAGATATAGTCAACAACAAACTGTATTACCAAGATCTTGTAGTGTGAGGCTATGTAACTCTGTCTATATATACTAGAATATAAAACTACTGCTAATTTACACCTACAAAATACAAAACAAATGTATGTGAGTGACCACCAAAAAATTCACCCAGCACATACCTTACAACAATGAGAAAGCCACAACAAAACTGGAAAATCTATGGAAAAATCAAAACTCCTAAAAAACACATGAGTCCAACATGCACCTCAAACGCAAGATCCAAACATGCGAAAGACATTTTGCAGTTCATCTGACTATAGACTAACCATTGGTTCACCCAAGAACCAAGAACACAGGAAAAGAACTAAACAACTCAGGAGCATGTAGGAAAACTTTAAACATGCGTCTCCCAAATATAATGCCTATAGCACAAAACCATTGAAAACCATGATGCATTCAATTATAAGATATGCATCCAAAAGTTATATCAAATCCGCTAAAAAATCAATACAACCAAACAAAACCAGTCATATTATTTGTCACCAAGCAACCAACACTGGCCTATAAGTATTTTGCTGTGACACATTGCACTACCACAGCAAGAGTCACCTTGCAAGGAGCTCTGCCATCTTAGGTCTTGAAGAATCTTCAAAACTGTTCGCTTAAGGATGTCACGAGAAGCGAAATATGTGCATATCATGCTCTGGCGAATTCTATAGAGTACGTCTGTAACGACCTGAGCTGTTATCACCAATTCCAGTAGCCCAATTAAAATTAAACATAAGTTATATGCCTAATTTTACAAAATAATCAAAAACTATCTATGATATCTGGACTACTAAAAATTTGTAGTGTACAACTAGTAACCCCAACTATATGCACTAGTATAACACCACTAACCATTTGCACCTGCAGTTGAAAAACACCAAAGAATACACATGAGTGATTAGAAAGTCACCTAATACACACTCTATAAAAAAACATGCGAAAATTGGGTAAAAATAGCGATGTGAAATCTTAATGGACATTAAAACAGATTTCAAAACTTTTCTCATTCTTTCCAAAAACCACTGGAAGCCATTTATATGGTAAAACTAGACCCTACTAGCCAAAACCCATAGAAATATGCATAGGAAAACAAAAACCACACAAAGAGTCGAGTTGCTCAGTGTCAAGCAACCAACTCTAGCCACATGTAGACCACTGAGGTCACCTTGAAGACTGCACTACCATAGGCAACAACTTTGTAGAGGAGTTTGCCCATTCTGGCATTCCTCCACCTGAGGAACTCTCAAAAGGCTAACCTCACACCCGAAAAGCCTGCTCACCCTACTCCTAGGTGAGCCATCCCTCCATCTAACGGACAAACCCTAGGGTACGCCTTCTTGGTGTTCTAACTCAGTGTCCAAATCCTACTCCAAGGCTCTACCAACACCTGCCACAACTCGGTACCCATAGCAATTAGGGTATTGTGAGTAATGGTCATTGAAGACCATTTCAAATGAAGGGTGAAACAGACGTCCGTTTCACCCATTCATGGCCGGATTAACTCCGACGGTAACCATGATGCATTCAATTATAAGATATGCATCCAAAAGTTATATCAAATCCTGCTCCGGATAAGCGCAGCCCTCTCACCTCGCGGTCTTCCCCTCTGCACCGTCACCCCTGTTTCCGCGCGCGCCCTTGTTCCCGGCGGTCTTCCCCTCCGCACCCTTCACACCATGCCAGGATTTGCATCCACACGCGCCCTTCCTCACTGGCGGTCTTCCCCTCGCGCGCCGCTGCCTCCCCGCGCCACCTCCTCGCGGTCTTTCCCCCTCCCGCGTCTCTGTTCCGCGCGCCGTTGCAGCACCAACGCGCGGCCTTCCCCT